>BLKR01003515.1:0-142435 GCA_011170035.1 Teleogryllus occipitalis | reverse complement strand
AAGGAAGGCGTACGAAGGATTTTTTCGCCCTTAAAAATCCACGGCTTCGATCGGGCTCGAACCCTCAAACTTGGGTATAACAGTCCGATACGCTAACCGTTACGCCATCGCCGCCATTATCGCGCTAGGTGAATATCGATGTGCAGTTCCTAAACAAGTAACCGCGCGCGGTGCTTCCTTCTTAGTCTTGTCCTCACAGACATCCTTGGGGACGCACCATAAACTGATCTATATTCGTGCGGCACATCCCCTTTTATTGAAGACAAGTGCCCGTAGTGCAGCTACATATCGCGCGACTTCTAAGACCATGTTTTGTGGTAACCGACAATAAAGGTAAAACGTAGAATAATATACTACATTAACAAGATTAATTTTGTGCTACTTTAGTAATACCACAAAAATTATATTGTTTTATTTAAAAACACAATATGTGATTCCGCAGTATCGATAGCCTCCCACGGTGGGGAATGGGCTTGAAGCTACGTTTAAAAACTCGCTGAACCGAAAGCTGTGGCTTTCAAAGCCTCCTAAGGCATGTTCTTTGTCAATGTGACGTATTTTGCTTCCCATATCCATTCCATTTATAATTATCCCTTTAACATCATCATTCACTTCACAGGAGCATATCCCGTGACTCATCTAGTGAAAGACAGTAGTAAATTGCAATTCTGATCACCTTCTGTAAATCAGGAGGACATAACGACACAAGTTGCTGTTTACTGCATTGCAGATAGCACCTGTCCTTGAACTGTACTTGGGCTTTCGTAACGTGACCAATGGGGGTATTATCTTCAAGATGGAATATAGCTCGGTTTTTCGCATCTTTCTCGGTCGTGCCGCTAGAGTCGCTTGACCTCCAGCAATGGTAGAAATGTCGCGATCATGCGACATTTTGCGGCGGAACCGAGAATGGTGCGAAAAGCCATGCCACATTCCATCTTGAAGATATTACCCTCAGCCGCCACGTTACGAAAACCCAAGTATAAGATCAGCAATATTGCCAACATCAGAAACAAAACCGGGAGCGGTAGCACAGTGCATCAATTGATGTCACTACAGTGCCTCTGACTGGAAGGTCCTAGGTTCGAGTCCCGACGGCGGCAGCATTTTCGACACTAGCTCTTCAGCTAGGTCGAATTCAGTCGCTTTCTGGAGGAGAATTCTAACGGCCGGCTGCTCTGATCAGTATTTTCCGTGGTTTCTCCGATCAACATCAGGCGAATGCCAGAGCATTACCCTACCAAACGGGCCACGGACCGCGCGCGATCTTTCCTTCCTCTTCCTTGTCCTATCCTCTCCCTTACACACACTAACATGCATTGCACTACCACATATTCCGGAAGACCGGTCGGGAGCTTAGAGCTTGTCCCGGCTGGGGTGGTGCCCTGTTGGTGGGAGAGTCCTGGTTAAGGGGAAACCCCACTAGCCGACGATAGGTCGGCGCCGGATCTCGCCATCCAGTGGGTAAAGATCACCGCCATCTCCCGAAAAAAAGCACTACACACACGGGACCAATAACCATAGCGGTTGACGCGCCCGGAAACACGAAAAAATCAATCAATCGAAAACAAACATGGAAATACCGCGACTCGGCAGCGCGGCCACGCCCTCGGCGGCCGGCGGCCGGCAGCGTCGCGGCGCGGGGGAGGGGGCGGGGCGGCGACGCGACGTCTGAATGAACAGCAGCAGCGGCGGCGGAGGCGGAGGCGGCGGGAATCGAACGCGCAGCCGTCGCCCGCCCCTGCCGCTACGCTACGCCCGCCCGTGACGTCACCGCTGCAACAGGGCCGTGGCCCGGGCGCCCCGCGCCGGCGCGCCGCGCCCACCAGCCCGCTCACTTCGCGCTTTCTACCGCAGGGCGCTTGACTCGGAGCGGAATCTGGGAAATGAAGGAAGGACCCGGCTCCAGAATGTTTCCTTCCGCTCTCAAACTGCGCAGCTCTTTTATGTTGATTGGTTGGTTGTTAGTGTTCCGGGCGCATCAACTACTGAGGTCATTAGTCCTGTAAATGTAGTGCATGGTTTTCTTTGGGGGGGAGGTGGTGGTGATCTTCCCCCGCTGGATGGCGAGATCCGGCGCCGACCTACCGTCGACTAGCGGGGTTTTCACTACCAGGTATCTCCCACCAGCGGGACACCGCCCCAGTCGTAACACGCTCTATGCTCCCGACCGGTCTCCCCGAATATCTGGTAGTTTAGTGCATGTTAGTGTAAGTGTGTGTGTAACGGTGTGATATTCACATTCAAACCAATTTCCCTTCCTGTCAATTGAGAATAAATGATAATATCATTCCAGGGGCTCCAAATAATGAGGACTCTTGACACCACCCTCAGCTTGAAAACTCGCATAGACAATAAAGTTGAGCAAGCCAAAATTAAAGATTCTTCAACTGAAACAGCTCATAAATAAAACTACTAAACTGTCTTTAAACAATGCTATTATCGTATACAAATCCATCATCAGATCTCTCCTCCTAAACGTTTGCCCAATATGGACAAATGCTATCAAAATAACATAAGTACATTGCATGTCATCCAAAACAAATCCTTAAGATCCATCGCGCGATCTGTCCTTCCTCTTCCTTGTCCTATCCTCTCCCTTTACACACACACTTACACTAACATACACTACACTACCACATATTCCAGGAGACCGGTCGGGAGCTTACAGCTTGTCCCGGCTGGGGCGGTGCCCCGCTGGTGGGAGAGTCCTGGTTAGGGGGAAACCCCACTAGCCGACGGT
The DNA here is from genome assembly GCA_011170035.1 of Teleogryllus occipitalis. NCBI lineage: Eukaryota > Metazoa > Arthropoda > Insecta > Orthoptera > Gryllidae > Teleogryllus > Teleogryllus occipitalis. The sequence goes on along the minus strand of BLKR01003515.1, from coordinate 139,692 downwards.
AGGTCGGCGCCGGATCTCGCCATCTAGCGGGGGAAGATCACCGCCATCTGCCGAGAAAAAAACATGCACTACACTAACGGGACTAATGACCGGAGCAGTTGACGCGCCCGGAAACACGAAAAAATCATTCAATCAATCAATCTGAGGATAAGGGAAAATGCCCTGTAATGTAGCACTGAACCGTGCGCGCGTTGGTACCTGGGCGTCTGTCATCTTTCCGCAACGCGTGGACGCAGGCTGGCGCAGGCATAAGTAAGCGTGCGACCCACTTCACACTTGCTTCCCGACCCTGGAGCGGACACTGCTGTTGACGCTGTGGCTAGTTCTTGCAGCAAATACGAAAGGAGCTACCGGAGAGTTAGGAGATTAGAAGTGAAACTGTCTGAGACTCGCAAGTCGATCGGTGAGTTAACTTTAAATCTCCAACTTCTGGAACAAAAGCAAGATAGTTGGGAAGAGCAGTAAACTGAACAGCAACTGATGCGAGACCTGCTGAATCCGTGTCTTCACCAAGGAACAAAGTTCAACGCGCATTTGCAAAGAACGTGAAAGTGTTTAGGTGCCACAGTCAAAGTGTATGTCGAACTAAAGGTGGTCGTGTTAATTTTATTCAGGACCAAATGTAGAAAATCTTATTAAAGTGTCCGAGAAATTTGAAGTAAATGATGCAGTGGAACATGTAATATACGCGGGAATCAGTTCTTTGAAAAAACAGCCAGATTTTGAAACGGTCAGACTGTGCGTTAAAATCGGACAAACTGTGATGAAAAAAATTAAAATGCACAGATAATTGCGTGCACATTAAATTGCACTTATAAAAGCGTGGGAATTTATCTAGGTTCAGGCATGGGGAACACCGGTAGCTGGTGGGCGAAGTCTCACCCAATACATACATACATTCATACGTACATACATACACACTAAATACATACATGTTTATTATGTAAAATATTTTCAATAGTTGAGAATATTTTGTGAAAATTAGCACAATTTTATTATTAAAACTTTATGATTATACACTTGTCTAGTTTAAACGAAAGTACGCAATATATTTTAACATTAAAAAAGTTAATATCAATTCAAATATTTTTCCATGCCTACAGAAACTGTAATACCATATTTTATTTTTGTGTCACCCTTGATGTGGAAGATTGCTTTCAGAATGTTAGTAGTCGTTTGTTGAATCATAAATATTTTAGAGAAATTCACAAAATAAAATACAGATATTGCCTATAATTTACTACCTTAAACATTCCATGTAATAATTTTTTTCTGTCAATTGGTGATATCAATGTTTAATTTGTAAAGTTTTGTTCGTTATCATTAAGTTATAAACTTATGCTATTTTACAGTATCTGATTAGTGATCAAAACGTAAATACACTGTAAAAAGTATGTACACAGAAGAACAAAAAATTGAATAATTATATTTGTGGGGAGATATAAAGGTCATTACACATCAAGTACACAAATAATTGCATCGCCTTTATTTATTGGACGTCTACAATTTTTATTAATTCATTTTTTAAATAACTCACTCTACCAGTCGTTGTCCACAACTGGCAGTGGCAGTCAGTTGCTCTCTCGCGGGCAGAGCACTAGCCCCAGCGTGCGGTGAGGTGTTTACACACCTGTTCTAGAGGCAGGAAATTCAGGCGGCCGCACGCCAACAGGAAGTCCTCATCCCCATTTCGTGTCTCTGTCTGCCATCGCCTCCCCCGTTGCCGCTTTTCTCCTCCCGGTACTATGTCATCGGATCTTCACCTCCCCCCTCCCACACACGGGCATTCTCGTAACATCGGTGGGTGAAGGCCGTAGTAACTTCCGGTGCCCGGTTCCAGTAGAGCGGATGAGTGCAATTGGTGCGCAAAGAAGACAGAAGCAACAGTGAATATTTAAGGGTCTTGCACGAAGAAGACTGTCACGAATAGTAGATTATAGTAATGCGTTTCCGCCTCCAACAGTATGCGTTGTTTTTAGTATATATCCATGATCCTGTTGTGAAGGAGTTCTTATTTAGATTATGATCAAATTTATTTCAAAAGGACTGGTGGTATAAAAGAGTTTTTGAGGGATGGAAGGATGTCTGTTGAAAAATGAATTTTTAGACGAAGAAGTGTTTGAGTTTTCATGTGATTTGAATTTATTTTTTATTTTATTTGATATTTATATCTGAGAAGATCTGTTGTTGAGAAAATACTGGCTTTATACGAGCTGTATTTTTTGCCAGTTATGGGACGACAGTGTCGTCAATGAAGTGTTCACACTTATACATCACTGATTACACCGTTGTTCTATCATCGCCAAGAAACACAGCCTGTGTACAAGCACCTTAATAAAAAGGTCAGCGGGTTTGCGGTTGTAAGTTGTTGCAAGCAACTGTGAGAACTGTTCATGAGATGAACAGTTCCCGTCTGCGTTTGTTGGGACGACACGTGGCAGCAGTTGACGTCCTGACTATTCTGCTCGTTTATAAAATGTTCGTGCTGAAGCAAATGCATTTCAATACCTCAGGAACAGACTTGTTTATTTATTTAACGTCAAAAACAGGTAAAACTGTAGGCCACGGACTACAAGGAGAAGTGGAACCTATTAACGGTTTCGTAAGCTTCCTTTACGCCACCGCGTGTGATTGGCCGGAGAGTGAGGCGCATTGCTCACCGGAGAAGAGTAATTGCAATAATAATCTCCACTCACAATGAGACGTCTTTATACCGCGCTACAGAGCTGGTCTGATCGGATGTTTCTATAGTTTCCTTCGATCATTTGTAGGTAGATATCGACGGAGTAAGTAAGAGTAGGTTATGTCTTTCTTTCTTTTTCTTTCTTTCTTTTTTCTTTCTTTCTTTCTTTTTTCTTTCTCTCTTTCTTTCTTCTTTCTTTCTTTCTTTTTTCTTTCTTTCTTTCTTTCTTTTTTCTTTCTCTCTTTCTTTCTTTCTTTCTTTCTTTTTCTTTCTTTTTTCTTTCTCTCTTTCTTTCTTCTTTCTTTCTTTCTTTCTTTTTTCTTTCTCTCTTTCTTTCTTCTTTCTTTCTTTCTTTCTTTTTTCTTTCTTTCTTTTGTCTTTCTCCTATTACTACAGTAGAACTCCGGTATTTCGAACTAATTGGGGTATGGTCTATTGGGATTCGGAAATGTTCAAATTATACGAAAAAATATATCATACATGTACAAATACCTCTATAGGATTACCAGACAAAATTCATTGTTGCGTGCGATGTAAGAAAATGGCAAAGTAACGTAGCAACATGAAGTGGCAATATTGCAAACCACGGTACATACATAAACGATCGCATGCGGTAGTACGTGCTACATTATTTACAAGAGTTGAAGTCCTTCAACTCAATTTGTGTCGCTGCTGTTAAAGGGTATACTACGTACAGTATTCATAATTGGATTGATTTACACTGTTTATGCTGTTTCGTTCATAAATTAAAATAATACAAATCAGGTGTTTTTATTTTTCCTCCATGCCGAATTTTATTCGGATTATCCGCGGTTTGGATTAGCGGGGTTCTACTGTATGTCTGTCTCCTGAACTGTACATTGCTTTGCTTCAGTGAATATGTGTTCACATGGATCACCAATAGACTTGGTTTGGGCATGAATTTACATAATTTTTTTGCGTCGTTTCAGAAATGATAAATAGGTACAGGATTGTTATTCGAATAAAATCTCTTCGAAACATGCATCTGTTGAACCGAGAAATATTTGCACAAGTGAAATATCGCCTAGAATAAGAAACACAGAACATATTCTGCAAATGATATGAGTTCATGTCTTAGGTAGTCACAAAATGTATGTGTTTAATTTCCCAGTAGGTGTATATCTTCCCATGCTTACAATATAGTATAATTTTAAAAAATGGTTTCTCAATTCATTTCATTCTTTACTTGGAAGTGCCTAAATTGCATAAAATCCTCACAATCACCCAGTTGTCAGTATTTGGTTGTACAACTTACTTCCCTCTCTGCTAACGGCAGCGAACGAGTGTTGTGTTACATGTCGACGAGTAATCGGTTTGTGAAAATTGATTTGTTTTCGCGACAGATTAGTGTTGCCATCAGTCCAACACTTCACGACCGCAGATGGCCAGATGTTTGATGAAACCTGTCATCGGCAATATATGTCTCTGTACTTCTGTCCCGCCCCCCCTCTCTCTCTGTCGCGACAGAGACCGACATGTCGGTTGAATCCCGTTCTTTAGGATATATTTCCGTATGCTAATTTTTCGTATCTAAAATGTCTATTAATGTTTACCTTGCTGTAACAAATGCATCTGTATAACAAGCATTTAATTTTGTTTTTAACATGATTACAAGTATTGCTAATGACATACAAATAACAGGAATGTGTTGATGAATGATTGGTAATAGAGCTACGAAAGAAATAGCAAACACTATGTACTACCTGTCGTTAGAACGGTTTGTTCACACATGTTGGGTCTTCTTTTCTTTTCTCTTTGTATTTCTGACACTGATTCGGGTCACCGCCAGTTTCGACTTCCAGCCTTGTTTGAAGTCTATATAGGTTTCTGTTCCCTCTTTTGCTTTCTAGCAAGATCGCTCCTCTTTTGATATTCATTTTATATATTGTCACCAATTATTTTTGTGTTGGCCTATTATTTCAGTTTATGTAGTTCATGCAGTATTTTGTCATCGTATGTATATCATGTACAGTCATATAATCGTACAGTATAATCTCGGAGCAGGCGATGCAGAAGGAAAAGGAAACACCAAAAGGAAATCTTCCCTGTAATTTGTACTCTACACATTTCGCCTGGGGTGTCAGAAATTTGATCCTTGTTATCCAGATATATGGAGAGATTGCTGCGGCTGATCTCCGTTAATTTTACCTATTTTGCAGAGATCTAGGTAAACAATGAATAAACGTTAAAAATGACAAACAAGTGAAGAAAAAGAGGATCGGCGAGGTCAAGTCGTTTAAAGTAGAGTGAGGATAGATCAAGGAATGGGAAGGAATGATCCCGCGGGACCGTGGCCCGTTTGTTAGGGAACTCTTCGGCATTCGCCTGGTCTTGATCGGAGAAATCAGGGAAAACTATCGATGAGAGCAGGCGCCTGATGGAATGCTCCTCCAAACAGCGGCTGAATTCGACCTAGCTGTGAGGCTGGTGTCGAAAATATGTCGCTGTCGGGACACGAATCTAGGACCTTCCGATCAGAGTCTATGCAGAGACAGTCGCACCATAGTTGGGAATAGATGTAAAGCAAAGACGAATATTTATTTCGTGGGAAAGTAGTTTCTGTTTCTTTTATAACGCATTGGTTGGGTGAACAGAAATGCAAAATTGTGTTTAGAAAATATTATATTTTTGGGAGTAATATGTCATAAAGATAATGGCGTAAATAAGACAGGCAGTGAAGTAAAAAGCTTCCTCTTTAATCATGAAATAAATGACTCTGCTTGGATCATAACTGTTCTCCTATAAATTGACTGATGTGTCCATTATTCTTGTGCACGACGTGTTTTCCTCTCAGGTACCGTCGCAGAGGACAATCTAATAGCGTGTCCGTCCACTTTCAACATTTCCTGTCGCGAGAGCCCACACGCGTCGTGTTGACTGCACAGATGGGAAGCGCAATGGTTACGCGTTGCTCTTTGCGTCATGTCGTGGTCTTTATCTGTGCTAACCGGTTTCGTTAGCTCAGCGGCAACACTGATGCATTCGTAGAATCGTTCACTGGGAGGTTCTAGGGGTAGACTAGCGACGGGAACAGATTTTCGAAAGAAGGTACACAGCTGGGTTGAATTCAGCCATTGTGTGGAGGAGAATTGTACCGACCGGCTGCCTTAATCGTAAGTTTTCTATGGTGTCTCCGATCAACACTGGGTGTATGCTCAAACACTACCGTAACAAATAGGTTCCAGACCGTGTGCATCTTTCCTTCTATTTTAGTTGTCCTATTCCGTCTCTCTCTCTCTCTCTCTCTCTCTCTCTCTCTCGCTTGCTCGCTCGCTCTCTCTCTCACACTTTCTTTCTCTCTTTCCCTTTCTCTCTCTTTCACTCTCTCATTCTCTGTCTTTCTCTCTTTCTCTCTCTCTCTTTCTCTCTTTCTCTCTCTCTCTCTTTCTCTCTTTCTTTCTCTTTCTTTCCCTCTTTCTTTCTTTATCTCTCTTTCTCTCTCTTTCTTTCTCTCTCTCTTTCTCTCTCTTTCTTTCTCTGTTTCTTTCTTTATCTCTCTTTCTTTCTCTCTCTCTTTCTCTCTCTTTCTATCTTTCTCTCTCTTTCTTTCTCTCCTTTTCTCTCTTTCTCTGTCTTTCTCTTTCTCCCTCTCTCTCTCTCTCTCTCTCACACACACACACACACACACACACACACACACGCACTTAAATGCACTACACAACCACTCATGCCTGAAATTTAGAGCTTTCCCCGGCTGGAGCAGTGCCCTTGTGTGTAGTGCATTTTGAGGTATGTCTCAGGTGGGGACCCTTCGCCAGCCAAAGTACCGGTCGGCGTCGGATCTCGCCATCCAGCGGAGGAGAACCTCCCCACACCTCCCGGGATATAACATGCACCACACTTACGGGTCTAATCGCCTAAGCAGTTTGCGCGTACGGAAACAATAACTACTCATTCTTCAATGTGTTCCGTGTCAGATTTAGTTGGCGCGGCCATCGCCGGGAGCGCTGCCGTCGCGATGTAGTAACGTGGCCCGGTGGCTCACCGGTTGGCGCACGGTGGTTCCTAAGACGCAAATATCGGTCAAAATTATTTTTCATTTGAAGTACATCCGATTTACGTATTACTAAAATAAGTTACAAAAACCCATGACTTTATGTTTCAAAACATTTTTTTCTCCTTTACCTTCTACGTCTTGCCACCAAGGTATTTTTTAAGAAGCGAGGTAGTTATACATTTATATGTTTTAATGATATACATTTCTCATTGTTGTTAATGTTATAATTTTGTATACAATACATTGGCTTCTCTTACTTCTGGGTACTTTCTAAGTATATTTCTTACAAATTAGTATTACTTTCCTATTTGTCGAAAAAATGTCAATTTTTACATTTTCAGGCAAACCTGCAAGGAGTAACAGTATACTTAAGCTTTTTGGCGATTAAATAAGAGGTATTAATCAGAATTGCATATGTGTATCAAAAAACGTAAACGAATATTAGAGAATGATTGTAGAAATACATTCGTGGAGGTTTCGTTTGCAAGTCTCTTCAACTGTGTAACTTCAATTGGTTAAGTAGAATTCATAATTACGATCATGGGAATGGAAATCTCGTGCGGTGTTTAAGGTGCAGCTCCACATCCGTTGGAAATGGATGAGAGAGCCGATTGGAGCAGAGAATGCTCACCCACCCAGTGGTCGACTTCCATCCCTTTGTCTGGTGAAGAAAACCCGCCACCGGCCCTATTCGAACCTAACACCTTCCCTTCCACGAGCTCTACATTACTTCTAACCTAAAAGAAGTACTATCTCAGAAAACTAAAACTTTAGACTGCCAAAATTTTAATAAATTTACATCAAGTAATTCTTTAAAAAAACGGACATTTCTTATGTGATTTTCGATTGTTTCTAAATATGATGAGGGATTCTTGATGGGATTGTTTTCAATACCTCACAGGCACTGCTCAGCAGGAAAAAATGTTTTACAAACACTGAGAAACGTCTTTTAAACTTGTGAGGACATTATTTTTCTTTATTATTATGATTTCAGTTCCTGAATATGTTTTATCTCTCCTTTCATCACTACCACTACGTGACGCGCGCGCGCACACACACACACACACGTTTTCACGCATACTACCACACCTGATGGGAAAATAGTTGGGAGCTGAGAACTGATTTCGACTGGAACGGTGCTCTGCTGGCGGAGATACCCTGAGGCGGGAACCCCCCACTAGCTTATGTGCAGGTCGGCGTCGGATAATACTTTCTAGTGAGGTGGGGAAACTGTCACTTTGCCTGGGAAGTAACTTGGACGTAACGTGCACCACACTTACGGCAGTAATGGCTAAAGCATGTTTCCTCCTGAAACACAAAATAATATATCAAGCAATCAACGAGGCAGTAATTTCCTTCCTGCCGTGAACTCTCACCCTTCAAGTCCTTGAAATAGACCAGTAATGGCAAGGTATCCTACTGGTAGGAGTGACACACTTCGTGGCTTCATGGCATCATGGCCACGAGCTTCTCGGAATCGCTATCTTCAGTGGAATCATATGTAAAAAGAGGATATGCACAGAAAAATAAAAGTTAAAACATAAGTTAAAAATGAAGGGTTCGTAACAGATGTAACTATAAAAGTTATAGTTTTTGTAATAATGAAATTTTCTTACGCTGCCATCTGCTGTCCATTGGCTGTAATTCCCAAATAGTCCAAATTTTGGCGTAGACTTGTCTTCCGGCTTTTGTCATCTTCTTGTACCCATTTTAAAACCCTTCTAACTAAATTGTTCACTTGCATGTATATCACAAACGACCGTTTTCACGATGGTTACCATATTTAACACCCGAAGCCTTCAAATAACAACAAACGTTATTACATTTTTTTATCTGAATACCGCCTTATCGTATTTCAGGTATAAAGCGTAAAAGCGTTCACGGTGACTTCCTACTGCTCTCTGGAGGCAAGGTGATGAACTGCGTGGAGGGGTGATTTCGTCGTGCTACCCGTGCCTCGGACTCCCGCTGGTGGCATCGACTTTGTCATCTCTGAAATAGACTTTAAATTGATCTTTTTGTTAGTATACGAAATGGGGGCACTGTCGGGGACATATGAGGGCCTCAGGACAATAACGTCAGATCCCAACCAACCTCGCATTTTGAGTTCGAAGTATGACGGTAAAGACCTGTAATTCCCTTTCATATTTCCCTCTCATAATTCCCTCCATAACATAACATGTAGCATCATTCAGTTTTCGTATTTCCCTCGTAACCACGATCCTCTCGATTCAGGTAAGTTATGCGATTATATTATATCGAGCTCCATATCGAAGGCTTAACTTACAAGCTGTAAAGTTTTAGTGTAAAGTAAAAGTCATTTTTCTCAAAACGACCTTCAGTTGGGATGTGCCGTTATCATTATGAGCGTCTCATGTCCAGATGTAGTATTTTGGAGCAGTGGGTTTTCCTCCACTGTGTCCCCAACGGACCCACTGTGCAGCGGCGGCGGCGGCACTTTCATTTTCTGCGCCGTAAATACGTGGGGCGCATGCAGAGGCGCCGATGCGCCGCGCGGGTGCGGGGAGGGAGGGGCGGGGTCGGCGGGGACGGGAGAGGGCGGGGCAGGGTGGGGAGGGGACGTGGTGGGGCGCGGAGGGGGCGGGGCGGGGAGCGGGCGGGGTGGGGAGGAAGCCGGATGGGCCGGGCGAGGCGGGGAGGGAATTGGAGGGGAGCGGGTAGGGAGGGTCTGGGCGGGTAGGGGCGGGGCGAGGCGGCGAGGGAATGGAATGGGAGGTGAGCGGGTGGGGAGGGGCGGTGCGGAGCGGCGTGGTACGGCGCTTGGCGAGCGCGCGGAATCGATTCATAATCCGCGAGACTGCGGCAGCGAGGGCAGTTGTCGGTCAGCGACGGGACGGGAGGATGGGCGTGTCTGGGAGTCGACTCCGCGACCCGGTCAACAGCGCTCGGAAGTCCACATTCGCTTGTTGGAGCACAAGTCCTCGTGGGGGTGGCCTGTGCTGGGGTGGAGGTTTTGAAATGCCCATTCTGTTTCATAAGATTCTTCTTTAGAGATGTTTCATGTAATGATTCTTTAAATGTATGAATGTATTAAAATGCACTTTAGACCGCGAAGTAAAGTAAGAAGTAAACTATCTCGCAAATACGAGGCGCCTCCGGAAAGTAAGTTTCCCTAAGACGCCAACAAAGAGAAAACTCAGTTTCCTGGAAAAACTTCATTGTTGCACATTCTGCACACGTTGCACATTTTTTCGCATAATCACCATCAGAATTGAGACATTTGTCATACCATACAATCAACATTTGTATCCCTCTGTCGTACAAGCCTGCACCCTGGAAGAGGTACCAGTGTTTGACAGGCGCCTAGAAACCGTGTCACTTTGTTTCGCGTAATGCAGACTAGACAAAAATGTGTTGAGATATAAGAAAACCTGGAAATCGCTAGGGGACAAATTTCGGATTGTAAGGTGGAAACTAAATCACCTCCTTGCGGATCTGCTGCAGAAGGTCAGTTGTCAGTGAAGCCCTACTTAACGAAGCGTTGCCGAGCAGAAATACTGAGCATCCCGCGTCGGAGGTTCTGAATGACCCACATTTCTATCCGGTTTTCAATCCGCGTATCACAGTGACGCACAGTTGCAGGTGGTTGTCAAACACTGGTACCTATCACAGGTGACAAATTTCTACGACAAAGGGATATAAACGTTGATCCCACGTTCTGACAAAAGACTCAAGTCTGGGTGTGATTATGTGGAAAAGCAGTGTAACATATGCTCTATTTGATACAATAAAGTTTTCACATGATATTTAGTTTTCTTTTTGCTGAGACCCAGGGAAACGTTTTGGAAGCGTCTCCTAACTTTCATATAAAAACAAAAGAATTCTTTTGGTTAACTCACTGTTACCGTTATAGGTTGCACAAGGGTCCAGTTGAGGGACGAACATCAGAAGTGACTTTTTATTGCCGGGTACAGGGAAAGCCACCAAGCGCTTCTGCGAACCAGGAGCCTGGCAACTTGCTCCGGACTAGAATATCAGTTGTCTCTCCTTGATGGTTGACGTGCTGTTGCGATTCCCCAGCATGCAGTCTGTTCGGAATCTAGCTGCCCGTATGGCAGAGACAGTGTCGGTATCCGCGAGCGCTGTTGCTTTAAAAACTCATGTGTGAATTTATTGGCATAAATTATTTTGATCGTTGAAACATAATCTTCCTCGGTCCATTATTTAATAGAGCACACGGAGAGCGAGTTCAAACCCGATCGAAGCCGTGGAATTTTAATGGAGAATAAAATCCTTCGTATGCCTTCCTTCGGAGGGGAAGTAAAGCCGGCTGTCCCATGTTGTAGATTTACTGCATGGGAAGAAAAAATACTTCTCAAGCCTAAGAGAAGTCTGTGAGTTTAATTCGAAATCGCCTGTTTTGTCGCCCAAGTGATACCTTCTTTCTCCGATAGGGGTGAAAGGAGCGTAGCGAAATCTGCGTGATCGGACGGAAGGACGTGTCTGCTATCCTGAGTCCCGCCACGTAAAATCATCATTGAATTGAATTGAAGAAACGATTGTGGTTTACTGAGCTCAAGCGCAAAACATCACTACATTTCAAGGATGTCCGAGAAAAAAAGTGATGACTGTGCAACGTCGGGAGAAAGAGTTCGCATGTGTGGATTAGGTGTCCACGGCGTCAGCGCCAAAAGGGGATGAAGAGGCCGGCGTGGACACTATAGGTCGTGATCAACATCTGGCAACCTTGATGGGTAGGAATTGATTGATTGATTGATTGAATTTAAGGGCGCTTCAACGGCTAAGGTCATTCGATGGGTAGGTGTTGCTATCATCTTGCATGAGTAGAACCAGAAGGAACAGGTTTTATTAAGGCGTAAAATACGTTTTTTAACTCTCCTGACAGTACGTGTGTGTGTATGTGTGTGTCAATTTTGCCACTTCTTTTATTTCTTTATTGTTAGTTATTACACGCACTTCACGAGTTACATATCATATTTGTAAAGAGCTTAATTAACTTCATTTACAAACATATTTCGCAGTCTTTCTTCCTTGTACGTTCTATTTTTGTTTTGGTTTCCTGCTCACAATGGTTGCGTGACTCCAACTTCCGCAAATTCTATACAATTGATATCATTTTTTAAAACGAGAAAGTTTTGTCGTGTTCTATTTAGCTTGAAATGCTGAAAACACACAGAAACTCAAGTGGTGTGCAGTAGAGGAACGCATTCAATAAATTCGTTGCAATTTTGTTTCGAGCAGCACACTTTTGTAAAAAAAAGTTTTGAAACAATGTTTTCAAACAAATTCCTGTTGGAGTTTTACAGTCCACATTGTAAAAGTTGAAGGTTAATTCATACAAATAACCCTCGACATTTTAATTCGTTGAGCCATCGAACGTCCGTCTTTCTCAACCAGCTGTAAAAAATTGATATCTTGTTAAAATGAAACTTGAAAGTTCCCAGATATTTTGTTTTCATGTGTGCAAGCTTCTAGTAATTTTGGAATTGACCGCACTAACTATATTTCACAAGTTCCTAATTAGCACGGAGGATCTTCTTATTTAGCTTGTCATTGGTTGTCAGAAGAGAAAAACTTGAAATTTTTAATTCAGGAAAGAAATATTTAAAATTTACAATTTTTAAAACGTTTTGATAGGAAACAATTATCATCTTTACGTAGTTAATAGACTTACAAATTCAATATACTGATTAAAAATCATTTGTAAGTTCCCGTTAAGGTGATATCATTGAATGAAATACATATTAAATTTGAATATTGCACAAAATGTTATGGAAATTGTACAACGTGATATTCTTGTACCAGAGCCCATGTAATGTGTTTCGATTCCACGACTCTAGACCCATTTACAGGGTTAGTATGTGATCAAGAGACGGGATTAATATAACAACGCTATGAGTAAAATTGATTGATGTTTCCGGGCCTGACAAGCCATACGTTAGTCTTGTTAGAGTAGAGAATGTTTTATGTCCTCAGGGGCCGGTCTTCATCCCATGGTGGATGATAACATCCGGCGCCGACTTACAGGATTTGCGAGCGCTCCCCGCTCTGTAGAGACCAGCTGTAAGCTCCCGACCTCTGTAGTGGAATAGTGCATTTTAGTATATGTGTGTATGTAAGGGGAGATAACAGGGCAAGAATGAGGAAGGAATGATCGCGTGCGGCGTATATCAGCAGCTGAATTAGAGATAACTACATAGCTAATATTAACTAGTGGGGCTAAAACAGCATGTACTTTTTCGCCCGTATTTTCACACAAAAGTGGGGGAAAAGTTCCCAAATTTTGGAAAAATTTTACATGACCTTACTTCAAAGTATATCTTTAAGGAAGAAATTTCATTAAGGGAAAAAATCTCAGCCTGGAAATCTTAGCCTACACATGCTCGTTCAAAAAAGAGGACAGGTTGGTGATATTTAGGTTATCGGTCATACTTTTTTGGCTTAAAATGTTGAGTTTGCGTCAGTGTTCAAGAAAGGTCAGAGAAATACATCATTGTTATTGGATTGATAGAGGTTGGCATGATTGAGGGTCCCATTATATTATCCTGCGACGAACCCAGGTCACCCACGACGAAAGGATTCTACGTGTTTATGTATATTCCTAGCCTGCGTGGTTGTACGTTAATGAACATGGAATATGATGTGCATTCCTTGGGATGTCTTGAGTATTACTCCTGACATCACATCGACCACAAGCAGCGTCTTCGCAATTGGCACACAGCACGTGCGCGGGCGTTCTCGTAAAGAACGGGATTTCTGAGCGCGCCCAGCCAATCCGGCCTCTGCGGGAATTGACATATATTTCAAAGACACTTTATGTGACTTTTCACCGCGTAATCCCCGCGCGGAAAGACAATTATTTTCTCCGTGGCGTTTATTCCCCGCCGTAAAACGGGAGAAAGCGCGTCGGCGCCGCTTTGAGTCACTGAGCCCCGCCGCAACAGGCCTCTAAATGACCTGCAGGAACGCCGCTCTCCTCAGCCACATTCCTCCTTGAGCTCGTTAGCTGTTACCGATAGCGGTAGCTCAGTGCATCAACTGATGTCACTGCAGCGCCTCTAGTCGGGAGGTCCTAGGTTCGAGGCAGGATTTTCGACACTAGCTTTTCAGCTAGGTCGAATTCAGCTGCTGTCTGGAGGAGAATTCTAGCGGCCGGCTGCTCTGATCGGTAGTTTTCCGTGGTTTCTCCGATCAACACCAGGCGAATGCCGGAGCAGTACCCTACCAAACGGGCCACGGACCGCGCGCGCGATCTGTCCTTCCTCTTCCTTGTCCTATCCTCTCCCCTTACACACACACACTTACACTAACATGCACTACACTACCACATATTCCGGGAGACCGGTCGGGAGCTTAGAGCTTGTCCCGACTGGGGCGGTGCCCCGTTGGTGGGAGAGTCCTGGTTAGGGGGAAACCCCGCCAGCCGACGGTAGGTCGGCGCCGGATCTCGCCATCCAGCGGGGGAAGATCACCGCCATCTCCCGAGAGAGAGAAACATGCACTACACTAACGGGACTAATGACCGAAGTAGTTGACGCGCCCGGAAACTCGAAAAAATCAATCAATCAATCAATCAATCGTTAGCTGTTGGCAGCACTGTGTCGGGTATCCGTAGGACCAACGGCTCCGCGAACATAATCCACGTGTCATCGGGGTTTTTATTTTCCCGTGAAAAAAGTAGTAAACACCAAATTGAACTTCTAATTTCCGATGAAAGGAATGTAAACATTTTATTTATTATTCGCACTATACATGCTTGTACAAGTACGCGAGAAGTGACAGGCAGACTTCGCGGCACTTAGTCGTATCGATTAGATGGTGATAATGATGGGCTGGTCGGAATGGAAGCGTTGGTGCAATGAGAGAAGGGAAACGGGACGGCCGCGTCGAAACCTGGAGCGAACACATTTAATCCACAAGAAATTTCACTTACATTAGACAGGCATCGAACCGGGGACTCACCAAGGTGGGAAGAAACATCTGATTTGAACTTGTGTTCCGTACAAGTGACGTTTATTTGTGGGAGCCTGGCTGTCCTCGGAAGCGTGTCTTGTTCTAATGTCATTGAAAGATTTAATAAAGCAACTGAGGGCATATGAAAAAGCACATGTGTTGACCCTACATTTGTGATTATTGCAAATAATTTTTGTCTCCCTGAACAGGATATGAAGTTTCTTGCAAATCTTTTTAACAAACATTACCAATCTACTTCAAAGTCTACCGATTCTTGTCCTGTATTTCAAAATGTGGGGAGGAGGGTTAGCCTACAGATGGTCGTTCAGAAAGTAGGCAAAATGGAGATATTTAGGTTAACGGCCATAATTTTTTGGCTTCAAATGTTAAGTTTACTTCTGTGTTTAAGGAAGGTCAAAGAAATAAGTTAACGTTATTGGATTGATAGAATTTAGAAAAATTGAGGAGGAGTTTGTAAAAACATTATCCGGCGACAAACGCATGTGAACTATTCTATCTGGTTGTAATTGGTTGTGTCTGAAGTAATTCGATTATGACAATGCCTTTTCCCTTTTTTGTGATATCCACATGGATTTTAAACATTTAACATCCAGGTACACTACGTTATTTGCTTCTTTGATAATCAAAATCCGTCGATTGGTTAAAAGATACAATGGTAGGCAAGATTCAATGCGACGTGTATTTCACTCATAATCTCAATATTTATTTTTATAGATGTATAATTACGTAACTTTCTCTCTACTACGTAGGCGTTTGCTGTATGAGAAAGTAAAAACATACCAGGAATCGCACGTGATTATTCTTTCCTCATCTTGTCTCCCCTCTCATTCACAGCGGGCAAATGACGGTCTGGTCTCATGTCCTAGACTGATTCATCCTCCCTCGTCGAAAGAAATCTCCGAAACAACTGGAACTGCATGTTTATCAGAATAAAAATTGTTGCACAAATTCTTACAATTACGAAAATGAACAACGACACAATAAATAATACACGCATTTGTAGTGTATTTACTAAATCCAACATAAAGCTCAGAAAGCCTCTCAGCTCCTTATTGCAGACAGTCTGCTCACCCATAAAACGTGGGCTGCTCCTTTTTTGGGCGCTGCAGGAAATTAAAAGATGCCCCCGTAAAAGGGGGAATCATTCTAGCGGCTCTATTTTATTCACCACTCTCCTTGCCAGGCGCGGCAGAGTTTGCTTTCTTTGCTTCGCAAGCTCCTTTTTCTGGTGCGTTTCCCTCTTATGCCCCTGTTGCGGAGTCTTGGCGAAAGCCGCTGTCTCCTTCCCTTGGCGTTGTTTGAATTAAATGGTTTGTTGAAATGATAAAGATTGAAGATTAGAGTACAATTGCTGTCCTGGGAGTGCCAAGGATAATTATTTTGACTATTCCACTCGTGAAATTAAAACCAACAGTGTTTAACTATGCAAATAAAATGCCCCAATCAGGGCAGTGTATCTCAAGTTTATCGCTTGTTCTACCCGATTTTTCTTTCTGCTTCTCCCTAGTAGCCAATCATAAACTGTGACTCATCTGTCTTAGAAGGCGTTATACATTGATCGCTTTGTCGATGTCCAGTAAACTGGGTATGCACTATAACTAGACATCGGATGTTTAGGGAAATGCCTATTTTTTTCGAGAACTTATTTAAAGGCTGATATTATATGTCCACGAATCATCACAAATGATGACATTTGACGGAATTTTATAATGCTGATTTTTGCTTATTTTAGCATAAATGCCTATTTTTTGTATACACACCTTTTTTAAGACTTTTTTGCCTTTAAATTAGTATATTTATATAAAATGCTAAGATATCGGAAAATCGGCGATGATCCAACGTGACCATTCATTACGAAACCTTCAATTCACGTCTTGAAATTTAAAATTACGAGAGAATTTCTGAAAGTACACCAACTGATTTTTCTCCATTTCCCTATTTCACAAATACTAGCCTGGATTGAGAACATGGACGATTGACAATACGCGGAGGGAACCGAAATTTTATGTGGAAATAAATATACATTTCTAGGAGGTTTCAGTGTTGCTAGTGTTGAACTGCTAAAATATATGCCAGTCACATCGTTCAGATATCCTTCCCCGCATTGAAACTGAGTTAGTCTCCCAGTCGTCGCAAATTTGAAATTGTGATCCTTGAAAAGTTACTGGTAATATGTAAATATTACTGGTTAATGGAAACTATTAAGAATAAAATGTAGAAGAGTTGTAAATATGTAAATATAGTTTTACATTAAAATATACGAACTGGTTTTGTGCATTTAAGTTTACAAAATATAGACAAAAATTACAAGTTTTCAAGTTTATTGTGTATGTAACTTATGACAGTGCCTTTTTGTCTTTATTCTTGACTTTTGCGGTGCCTTTTAGGCGCCTAAAAGACGATTTTTTACTGCCTAAACATCCGATGTCTAACTATAACATAACCTCTTTGATTTTAACACAGCTTTCAGTCATTTTCAATATTAAGCGCATTTTGGAACTCTGTTGGACATAATTTCACCCGTGGAATAGTCCTATTAAATACCACTCGTGCTTTGGAAATTCTCAGATAAGTCCCCTCCTCGCTTCGCGAGTCGGGAATTTATCGACAACTTCCAAAGCACTCGTGATATTACCTATGATAATGCTGAGGGAAATGTGACAACCAGTGCGGAATTGTGGAAACAATTTTCAAGTGAACAGAGTGGAGATCTGAAAGAAATTTTCTTGTGTGAATGACCGTCACTTTGCTAGTCGGACTTCTGGTGTTGCTAAAATGCACGGCTGCTAGGTAGAGACGCTGTTCTTTTCTTCCTCTTTTGCTAGATAGTAGTGCTGAGAAGTAGCTAAGATGGCACCAGCATTCTACCCCCGTTGTCACTGCTTGTGAATTTGTTTGTAATGCTTAACATTTGGAAAAGGATTCACTAGCCCAGCCCGGCCATGGGCTCAAATTGCGACAAATATTTTAGTTAGACCCTATAGGATCCATTTTATTTACCCTATACCATCCATGGTATATTATTTAGACCCTATAAGATCCAACCGTACCCAGTAATTTTTGACTCTCATGTTATCCGCCAGGAAGAGCTACAACAGCCATATGGAGAGTAATCCTTTGCTTTTCAGCACCCTACCAGCACTGGGCTAACCCTCAATGTGCATATTGGAAGGGATGTATTCTTTGGCGACCACGCAGTGGGGTCTGCAGAGGGGTGGGGGGCCCAAGCAAGTGAATCGCCTCCACTCTAATGACGTGTGTTTGTGTGCGCAGGTTGGACCCTCCGGTGACCGGAGTGACGGCCAGCCCGCTCGTCGCCATGGACTCCAAAAAGGTGAGGCACCGCTTTGTTTTCCTTTTTAAGTGAAGATTGTACCATGTACAGTCGACTCCGGTTGTAGTGAACTTCTGGGGACTAACATTTTTGGTTCACTATATCCGAGGTTTACTTTATTCGAGGATGTCATAATTAAACAGGATTTCTCTATAATTGATTTTATACATATAGAGGTACAGCGAAATACATTAACAGCTCGAACTGAATATTTCAATATCTTCATTTGATCTTAAAAAAATCAATTATTTTCATTTGTTTATTTCGTAATTTTTCATTAGTAATTTCTCTAGATATTTTAATGCAGTCTTGATACCCTTCAATGCCTCTTGCACTACTGTAACCCCGACTCACTCTTTGAAGGTCCTTTTATTGGCCTAATAACATACGAGATCCGCATAATTTCCGGCTACTCATTTTCTATGTTCACTATAGCCGAGGTTCATTATAACCGAATCTTTTTATGCTTATTTGTAATATAAGTAAAAGGGACCACTGAGGTAAGTTCATTATAACCGAGGGTTCACTATATCCGAGTTCACTATAACCGGAGTGGACTGGATACGGTGGCTCTTAAATTTGTGTTTTTTTTAATGTAGGGACCTTTTTGAGAAAATGGTTAATAATGTTTGTTGTTACTGATAAAAACAATTAATAATTGTTTGATACTGATAAAAATATTTTTCTAATTGTGCTGCTGGGTTTCCTTCATTCAACATTTTTGCACTAACTTAAAAAAAGTATTTTTGCTATTAAGAAAAATGTCTGTGAGAATGTCGGTTTATTGCCAATACAAACTACGTGGGCTTGCGGGGGGTTTCCCCAACCAGGTATTTCCCACTAGCGTGGCACCGCCCTAGCCAGGCTAAGCTCTAAGTTCCGTCTGGTCTCCTGACATGTGTGGTAGTGTAGTGCATGTAAGTAAAAGTGTATGAATGGAAGGTATGAGACAAGGAATGAGAAGGAAAGATCGGTCCGTGGCCCGTTTGTTCGGGTACTGCTTCGGCATTCGCCTTGCTTTGATCGGAGAAACCTCGAAAAACTACCGACTAGAGCAACAGGTCGGTTGCTGGAGGAGATTTCTAGAATTCTCCTCCAGACAGTGGCTAAACTCGACCTAGCTCTGTAGGTAGTAACGAAAATCCTACCACCATAGGGACTAGAACCTGCTGACTTACTTCTCAGTCAAAGGCATTGCAGTGAATATTTCTTTAAATCTGAATGAGATTTTTAGTGCATTTTCTTGAAATCTAACAATAATAATTATTTAGCTAATAAATTTATTTAATGTGAACATTTCATTGTCGAAATGGCAAAAATCCTAGGGAGTACTACAGCCCCAATACAAGTTATCTCACGTTCGCAAAACGAATGCGAGTCATTTGTACATGTTTCTCACCGATCCCGCCACACGAATAACTAGCAGAGATAGATCAGTTACAACAACCGTCGCTGCTGCAGCGACTCTGAAAGAAAAGGTCCTTGGTTTCGAAAGTCCCAATTGTGGTACATTTTCCAGATTAGCTACGTGGCTAGGTCGAATTCAGTTGCTCTGTGTAGAGTTCCAGCGGCCAGCTGATCTGATCCGGAGTATTCCGTAGTTTCTCCGATCAACACCGGCGCAGGAGAATGCCAACAGTATCCTAATAAACGCACCACAGACCACGCGCGATCTTCCACTCCTTGTCCAATGTTCACCTCTCCCTTCCAATTATACTCGCACATGTACTTCGCTACACTACCAAACATGCCAGGTACCAGTCGGGTGTTTAGAGCTAGTCCTCGCTTAGGATATACCTGGAGGAGGAACCTAGCAAATCGACGAGTAAGTTAGTGCCGCATCTTACCGTACTACGCAGAAGGACTTCCGCTACCCCTTGCATATCACTTTCACTACACCGGAAGCGGTAGCTCAGTGCATCAGCTGATGTCACTGCAGCGCCTCTGACAGGGAGGTCCTAGGTGCGAGTCCTGACGGCGGCCACTAGCTTTTCAGCTAGGTCGAATTCAGTCGCTGTCTGGAGGAGAATTCTAGCGGCCGGCTGCTCTGATCGGTAGGTTTCCGTGGTTTCTCCGATCAACACCAGGCGAATACCGGAGCAGTACCCTATCAAACGGGCCACGGACCGCGCGCGATCTGTCCTTCCCATTCCTTGTCCTATCCTCTCTCCTTACACACACACTTACACTAACATGCACTACACTACCACATATTCCGGGAGACAGGTCGGGAGCTTAGAGGTTGTCCCGGCTGAGGCGGTGCCCTGCTGGTGGGAGAGTCTTGGTTAGGGGAAAACCCCACTAGCCAACGGTAGGTCGGCGCCGGATCTCGCTATCCAGCGGGGGAAGATCACCGCCATCTCCCGAGAAAAAACAACAACATACGCTACACTAACGGGACTAATGACCAGAGCAGTTGACGCGCCCGGAAACATGAAAAAATCAATCAATCAAACAATCAACTAACTTTCACTACACTAGAAATAATGCGCCAGGGAACACTAAATACTTATTCACGTACTTACGCATGCCAAAAGATCTGCAATAATCGCTCATGTGACTGAACCAGCTGTTCATCCTAGAGACAGAGTCAAGCGATACTAGAGCTCTAACAGCGTCGTCCCACCTCGTGTTCGCCCGTTGATCCCCGGGGCGCCTCCGGTTTCCCGCGCGAGGCTTTTTTTAATTAGGAGGGATAGTTTATGCCCTCACGCGAGGCAGCTTGTGACGTAGAGGCTAGAGCGCTCGCCTCCCACCCCCAAGACCGTTGCTTCAAGAGCCGGCTTCTGCTGTAGTCATCCCGTGTGGAAATTTGTGAGGCAGTAATTGTATCTGCGAGAGATGTTTTAATGCCCGGCTGTTCAGATGAAAGATTTGTGGTGAGGGCACCCTCTTGCAGTTTCTCCCATGCTACTCGCCTTCCTCTATACTAGAGCCGATCGTATCCGAGCATCTCTCTTTCTCTTTTTTTCACATTTATTTTTCTTTTGGTAACACATAGTTCAGTGTACACCTTATCAGGAGCATTAGTTGGCTTACAAAATAACAACAAAAAGGGAAATAGCAACAATGAAGGTGTAGTTTCTATTGCAAAGTTTTGATTAATACATTTTAAAATATTTAAAAATACATGTTCGACTTTATCGAGTTTCGCTAAAGGCTGACGAGCCACGGAGAAGATCACAATCACGGATGATCGCTCACTAGCAGACTGTTGAATCGAGATCCTATGCCTTCGCACAGTTCGTCCATGAACAGGGGGACGTCGCGCGCATGCGCTGCCGCCACCCACGTTCTGAAGACATTGGAGATTTTCGCAAACGGCTTGAACTGCGCTCGCACACTGCCTACGTTGCATGGACGCCCTGGTGCTGATCTATGAAGCGGATGCCTCAGAAACCGAATAAATAAAAAATAAAAAAAGTGTAGGAACTAGAAAAAAAATTCCTTGGGCGTTGACACACGACTTGCACACACAAAGAAAAGACCACTGGTCACTGTTATCTTGAGTGATATTAATCGTACACCTGTCATTAGTATGCCGTGAGGCCAGGAGTCCGTATTGCGAGCAAATATCCTACCAAATCAACAATACCAAAATCTGAAGAATTCTTAACGACCAATTGATGAAATATTGAAGGCAGGTTAACGGGGCTTGGTCATAAGTAAACACGGTCTTGGTCATAGGCAAACAACCAACTTGTAGTTCGTGTTTACTAAGGACCAAGCCCCGTTAACCTGCCTTCAATAAATACCAAAATCCACAATCTTATTTGTAACCTCACTAGGTACACTGTGCATTCTATAACACACTACTTCACCCTCCCAGATCTACCTCGCTTTTGTGCGAAACCCTTCTATTCTGTACTGTCCTGCCCATTCCAGACTCCTATGTCCCTCCGTGCCCTTCACAAACCATCTGCTCTGCCTTCCACAGCCCTCCATGACATCGATTGTGCCTCCACGCTATGTTCCATCCTTTTGCCCTCCCTCTTTCTCTCCTTCATTACCATCCACCTTCTACCGAACGGTCCTTGCCTGCTCCTCCCACCTTTCCATCCTCCTTCCTTCCCTCCTTTTGACCTGTTTATCAGCGTCATACACCTCCATCATCCCACCAGAAACGCAGCGCCTGTACCCTCATGTTCCCCGTCTCATCTGCGTCGTTATCAGGCTCACACTCCGATACACCAGTCTGATTGCCATCCGACCGGGAGACATGCTTGAGGTCATCCCGTGCCTGATGAGTTGGTTCAGGGCATCAACTGATGACATTGCAGTTCCTTTGACCAGAATGTCTTGTAGTTCGAGTCCCGGCGGTGGCAGAATTTTTGACACTAGCTAGATTGCTGGATTGAGATCTGACGCTGTCTGGAGGGGAATACTGCAATTCTGAATTCGGCTGCTCTGATCGGTAGTTTTCCGTGGTTTCTTCGATTAATTCGGTTAATACCAGGCGAATTGCGGAGCAGTACCGTAACAAACGCGCCACGGACCGTTCGTGATCTTTCCATCTCATTCCTTGTCTTATCCTATTTCTTACATACACAGATTTACACATACATACACTACACAACCACACATGTCGAGAGTTTAGAGCTTGCACCGTCTGAGGGAGTGCCCCGCATGTGGGAGATACCTGGTTAGGAAAATCCTCGTAACCGACAGATGGTCGGTGCCGGATCTCACCATCCAGTGGCAAATGATTACCGCCACATACCGCGTTTAAACATGCACTACACTTACGGAACTAATGATCTTGGCAGTTGACTCTCCGGAATCACTAACAACCACCCCAACCTCCTTCCTTGATCTCTTTATCGATTGATTTCGGGCGCGTCAACTAGTGAGATCATTAGTCCCGTTAGTGTAGCGCCTGGTGTTGATCGGAGAAACCACGGAAAACTACCGATCAGAGCAGCCGGCCGCTAGAATTCTCCTCCAGACAGTGACTGAATTCGATCTAGGAGACAAGCTAGTTTCGAAAATCCTGGCGCTGTCGGGACTCGAACATAGGACCTCCCGGTCAGAGGTACTGCAGGACATCAGTTGGTGCCCTGAACCACCTCTCCCGGTTTGCCATGTTTATCAGGCACATACACCCCACCCGAAACGCGGCGCCGGTACCCTCACGTTCCCCGTCTCATCGTCTCCCGCCTCGTTTTCAGACACTCCCTTCGAATCCCATCGGGAGCGGTAGCTCAGTGTATCAACTAATGTCACTGTAACGCCTCTGACCGGGATGTCCTAGGTCCGAGTTCTGACGGTGGCAGGATTTTCGACACTAGCTTTCCAGCCAAATTTCCAACTAGCACCAGGCGAATGCCGGAGCAGTACTCTATCAAACGGGCCACGGACCGCGCGTGATCTGTCCTTCCTCTTCCCTGTCCTATCCTCTCCCCTTACACACACACTTACACTAACATGCACTACACTACCACATATCCCGGGAGACCGGTCGGGAACTTAGAGCTTGTCCCGGCTGGGGCGGTGCCCCGCTGGTGGGAGAGTCCTGGTTATGGGCAAACCCCACTAGCCGACGGTAGGTCGGCGCCGGATCTCGCCATCCACCTGGGGAAGACCACAGCCATCTCCCGAGAAACAAACATGCACTACACTAACGGGACTAATGACCAAAGCGGTTGACGCGCCCGGAAACAAAAAACCAAGCCAAACCAAACCCTTCGACTCCCCCGCCGACTCGCCCTCAGCCTCGTCCTCGCCGTCGCCGTCCGCCAGGCGCGCGGGGCGGCGGCCGCCTGCGGCTTAGGCGCGGGCCACGCAGGCGCGCGTGCGCTATTTATTTCTCCGCTAATGAAGACTAATGGGGGCGGCGGCGGCCCCGACCGCCAAGGGCCTTTTTTCCTCGCCCCTAATGGGGGGATGTGGCGGCTGCGGGGGAGGAGCCGGCCGCGCCGCGGTGCATGGGTTTCGTGCACCATCAGGGCTAGGAAGCAGCGGTAATTTCGTATTTAACGTCTACGTTATTCGGTGGGATAGCAAAAATTTACGACCGAAAGAATAAGCCGCACTAGTAGATGTACCATTGAAGAATATGTTTTTGTAATATTCCGTCTATGTTTTGTACAATGTACGACAATAGAAAATAGCTTACCCGTGTTGTTTGACTTATGTTTTTAAAACGTATTTTCAATCGCATCGCTAAGATAATTTATGTTCATATAAATTTGCAACAGTGAAGTATATTTTTATTTTATAAGAGAAACGGTACACTATATTGGAGTGCCTATATTATGATTCATTATATCAGTGTAGTTATGATACATTAAATTATAAGTCCCTTTGATTGAATAATTAGTTTCCAGGCGCGTCAACTGCTAAGGTCATTAATTCCGTAAATGTAATTCACGTTTTTATCGCGAGAGGTGGCGGCGATGTTTGCTCAGCTGGATAGCGAGATCCGGTGCGGACCTACTCGTTGGCTTGCGAGTTTTTCCCTAACCAGGTATCTCCCCCCTAGACGGGACAAGCTCTAAGCTCCCGAATGAGCTCCCGGCATGTGTGATAGTATAATGCATGTAAGAGTGTGTGTAAGTAAGATAGGATAAGGAAGAGGATGGAAAGATCGCCCGAAAGTGTGATAGTGTAGTGTATGTAAGTGTAAGTTTTTGTAAATAAGGCATGAAGATTCGACAAGGAGGAAGAATGAAAGATCGCGCGCGGTCCGTGGCGCATTTGTTAGAGTACTGTTCCCACATTCACCGGGTGTATATCGGAGAAATCATGGAAAACTACCTATCAGAACAGCCAGTCGCTAGAATTCTTCTCCAGACACTGGCTAAATTCGATATACCTCACTAGAGAGTGATGAAAATCCTGTTCCTGTTGGGACTCAAACCCTAGGATATTCCGGTGAGAAGCATTCAGTGGCTTCAATTAACGTCTTGAGCCACATAAGCTGGTACAGGCCCCTGTGGTTCAAAGGCTGTGACTCTCAACTCGAATGGTCGTGTCTTCGAACCCGTCTAAAGCATGGATTTTTCTGTATGTATGTAAATGTGTGCTTATGTGTATTCACCTATTCCCGATAGCTAAGTGATGTGGAGATGCATCTACCAACTACCTTTGCTAAAAATAAATTGAAAACTGACGAAGTCGAACGAGCTGTCTCAGTGCGGCACCAGAGGCATCAGCGTCTAATAACAGCAACTGTTTAGCCAAGGGCAGGGGTGGCCAATAAGTTCCCCACGGTGTCACGACGAAACTATAATGGCGTCGTATGCAAGTCATGAAAAAGCCGATTTTGATCTTAAAAACGCGAATACGTGAAATAGGATGTGAAAATTTAATATTCATTTGCATATAAGAAGTATTCACTGCCTACTACCTTAAATGGTACTTAACAAGAGAATACACTCCTATGTAACTTATAATTCCCTAAATGCATTGATAGATTTTCATTATCATGTAATTTGGTGTTCATAGTCGTTGGATTCAAATACTACATTTAATGTATTACTTAATGTCAAATATATAGGTAAACGTTAATTCTATTAATTATGTCTTTTGATGCGGCTTGAGATGGTGCAGGTACAGAATAATGTAAACAAACACGCATAAAGGGGGCGAGGTGGCCGACTGTTTTAAGGCGTTGCACTGCTAATCCAATGTCATCTCTCCTTTCGAGTCCTATCTTCATCACAGATCATTTGGGAGGAGGGCTACCCGAAGCGTTGCCATCCGCACCTTAGGTCTGTATACTGGTGGTCAAAAATCTGGGGCATGAAGTGGAAATTGTGGTAGATAAAACAGGCTTGCGTCAGGGTACTTAAGGATTTTCTTGTCATTTCGAAAGGTGCATGTACAATAAATAATGGTAATAAATAACTCATTCCGAGGAGACGCGGTGGCCGAGTGGTTAAGGCGTTGGACTGCTAATCCAATGTGCTCTGCACGCGTGGGTTCGAATCCCATCCTCGTCGAAATGTTTTATGAAACGGTGCTTAGATATGACGCGAAGTGCTAGAGAGCACATTTAAATTGGCAGGCGAGGTGGCCGAGTGGTTAAGGCGTTGGACTGCTAATCCAATGTGCTCTGCACGCGTGGGTTCGAATCCCATCCTCGTCGAAATGTTTTATGAAACGGTGCTTAGATATGACGCGAAGTGCTAGAGAGCACGTTTAAATTGGCAGGCGAGGTGGCCGAGTGGTTAAGGCGTTGGACTGCTAATCGAATGTGCTCTGCGCGCGTGGGTTCGAATCCCATCCTCGTCAAATGTTTGAAACGGTGCTTAGATATGACGCGAAGTGCTAGAGAGCACGTTTAAATTGGCAGGCGAGGTGGCCGAGTGGTTAAGGCGTTGGACTGCTAATCGAATGTGCTCTGCGCGCGTGGGTTCGAATCCCATCCTCGTCGAAATGTTTTATGAAACGGTGCTTAGATATGACGCGAAGTGCTAGAGAGCACGTTTAAATTGGCAGGCGAGGTGGCCGGGTGGTTAAGGCGTTGGACTGCTAATCGAATGTGCTCTGCGCGCGTGGGTTCGAATCCCATCCTCGTCGAAATGTTTTATGACACGGAGCTTAGATATGACGCGAAGTGCGAGAGAGCACGTTTAAGTTGGCAGACGAGGTGGCCGAGTGGTTAAGGCGTTGGACTGCTAATCCAATGTGCTCTGCACGCGTGGGATCGAATTCCATCCTTGTCGAAATGTTTTATGAAACGGTGCTTAGATATGACGCGAAGTGCGAGAGAGCATGTCATATTTGCACACGAGGTGGCCGAGTGGTTAAGGCGTTGGACTGCTAATCCAATGTGCTCTGCACGCGTGGGTTCGAATCCCATCCTCGTCGAAATGTTTTATGAAACGGTGCTTAGATATGACGCGGAGTGCGAGCGAGAATGTTACGCTCGCAGACGAGGTGGCCGAGTGGTTAAAGCGTTGGACTGCTAATCCAATGTGCTCTGCACGCGTGGGTTCGAATCCCATCCTCGTCGAAATGTTTTATGAAACGGTGCTTAGATGTGACGCGAAGTGCGAGAGAGCATGTTTCACTCGCAGACGATGTGGTCGAGTGGTTAAGGCGTTGGAATGCTAATCCAATTTACTCTGCACGCGTAGGTTCGAATCCCATCCTCGTCGAAATGTTTTATGAAACGGTGCTTAGATATGACGCGAAGTGCTAGAGAGCACGTTTAAATTGGCAGGCGAGGTGGCCGGGTGGTTAAGGCGTTGGACTGCTAATCGAATGTGCTCTGCGCGCGTGGGTTCGAATCCCATCCTCGTCGAAATGTTTTATGACACGGAGCTTAGATATGACGCGAAGTGCGAGAGAGCACGTTTAAGTTGGCAGACGAGGTGGCCGAGTGGTTAAGGCGTTGGACTGCTAATCCAATGTGCTCTGCACGCGTGGGTTCGAGTCCCATCCTCGTCGTAGTGTTTTATGGAAAGGAATTTAGAGATCACGTGAATTCGGAATGAGCATTGCTTACCCGCACGACGAGGTGGCCGAGTGGTTAAAGCGTTGGACTGCTTATCCAATGTGCTCTGCACGCGTGGGTTCGAATCCCATTCTCGTCGTAGTGTTTTATTGAAAGAAATTTAGAGATCACGTGAATTGGGAATGAGCGGTGCTTACCCAAACGGCGAGGTGGCCGAGTGGTTAAGGCGTTGGACTGCTAATCCAATGTGCTCTGCTCGCGTGGGTTCGAATCCCATCCTCGTCGTAGTGTTTTATTGAAAGAAATTTAGAGATCACGTGAATTGGGAATGAGCGATGCCTACCCACACGACGAGGTGGCCGAGTGGTTAAGGCGTTGGACTGCTAATCCAATGTGCTCTGCACGCGTGGGTTCGAGTCCCATCCTCGTCGTAGTGTTTTATGGAAAGGAATTTAGATATGGCGCGAAGTGCGAGAGCACGTTTTAAATTGGCAGACGAGGTGGCCGAGTGGTTAAGGCGTTGGACTGCTAATCCAATGTGCTCTGCACGCGTGGGCTCGTATCCCATCCTCGTCGAAATGTTTTATGAAACGGTGCTTAGATATGACGCGATGTGCGAGAGAGCATGTCTCACTGGCAGAAGAGGTGGCCGAGTGGTTAAGGCGTTGGACTGCTAATCCAATGTGCTCTGCACGCGTGGGTTCGAATCCCATCCTTGTCGAAATGTTTTATGAAACGGTGCTTAGTTATGACGCGAAGTGCGAGAGAGCATGTCATATTTGCAGACGAGCTGGCCGAGTGGTTAAGGCGTTGGACTGCTAATCCAATGTGCTCTGCACGCGTGGGTTCGAATCCCATCCTCGTCGAAGTGTTTTATGAACAAAGGTATTCGGGGCGAATCGATTAGCATGAGACGCCGCTTTGTTGGAGACGAGGTGGCCGAGTGGTTAAGGCGTTGGACTGCTAATCCAATGTGCTCAGCACGCGTGGGTTCGAATCCCATCCTCGTCGAAATGTTTTATGAAACGGTGCTTAGATATGACGCGAAGAGCGAGAGAGCATGACGTGCTGGCAGACGAGGTGGCCGAGTGGTTAAGGCGTTGGACTGCTAATCCAATGTGCTCTGCACGCGTGGGTTCGAATCCCATCCTCGTCGAAATGTTTTATGAAACGGAGCTTAGATATGACGCGAAGTGCGAGAGAGCACGTTTAAGTTGGCAGACGAGGTGGCCGAGTGGTTAAGGCGTTGGGCTGCTAATCCAATGTGCTCTGCACGCGTGGGTTCGAATCCCATCCTCGTCGCGTATTCTTAGTGGGGAGAGCAACTCGAAGAATTTTGACATGCCCGATCGATTTTCGGTTCTGTGTATCGACGATTACAAACCCTGGTATATCAAATAGGAATTATGGTTGCAGATTTCTTCTAGGGTTCTTCTCTATTCTCTGGTCTCTTCTTGTTATTTGATTCTCAGGTTCAGGTAAAACGGAAATAAATAAACCAATGATGGGAGATGAGGTGGCTGAGTGGTTAAGGCGTTGGACTACTAATGCAATGTGCTCTGCACGCGTGGTTTCGAATCCCATCCTCGTCGCAGGTTTTTGTGGGTAGGACTCCCCGAAGAGTTGTGATACGCAACATAGGCCTGTGTATTGGGGATGAGAAACCATTGCAAGTATCTGTTTCGAATCCATTAAATAGTTAATGTAAGAATTCGTTTCACGCATGGGTTCAGAAATCGGTTATTTTCGTAGGAGATATATTCTGTTTTGGAAAAGCCCCAACTATGCCCCGCGACACAAGCAAATATTCCTTCCCAGGCGGAATCTGAATCCGTGGATTCCACAGCTTGAGGGTATCCCGAAATTCACTACGCTTTGTAGACCTGGCAATTTAATTGAAAAGATTAGCACATTACTATCATTGATTGAATCCGGAGAATTCGCGTTCAAAGCTAGTTTGTAAAGGAACCATTGTCCCCCGACCCTAAAAGAAAACCATTACTACCGTTTTCTACTCTATTGTCGCATTTCACTCTGCAGAGTTAATCCGCGCGTTTCGAACACTGTAATTAAAACGCCCATTCCACCCACATTCTGCGTCGCGTACACATGCAAGAGATCGCGCTTCGATGCGTAAATTGCATGGCCCGCCTGGTGCCCATGCTGGACCCAATTTCCGGGGCCGGGCCTCCCGCGCAAGGCTATCGCGGGCGGAGGCGCTGCCGTGCTGGAGCCGCCCCTGACCCCTCCACAAAGCCCCGGGCATTACCACGCCACCGGAAGGGAACGCTATCGATACCTGTAAGCAAATAGGTTTGCGGTTGTCGATGGCAAACCCAATGATGATTTTTATACTAAATTAATGCATTAAATATTTGTAATCTACGTCGGTAACCTGAAATCATTTTCGTATAAAGATTTATTAAAATTCATGTGCTGTGTTTTGGCCACTATAAACAACAGTTATTAAATTCGTGATGAAATGTTCATACTAGAATTCTAATAATCCATGGCCTTGTTGTTGTTACAAATGCTAACAATAACTTTAAGCAACTTAGATTTAGGGAGCTCATGATTTGAAGCTTAAACACAAACAATGCAATGTAAATATTGTGTCGAAAATAAAAGAAAACTATATCAATATCAATCTGATCGACTGAGATCAATGACTTCAACTGACATCAGTGCAGTGCCTCTGATCGGGAGGTCCTAGGGTTTGATTTCCGTCAAGGGCGGCGGGTTTTTCGACTCTACGTAAGGAGATAGGTCGATTTCAGCCACTCTCTGGGATTAGAATTGTAGGGGCCGGCTGCTCGGTAGTTTTCCATGGTTTCTTTGATCAACACAGGCGAATGCCGGAGAAGTACCCTCACAAACGGACCTAGAATCGTGCAATACTTCCTTCCTTCCCATCCCTTCCCTTCCTTGTTGTTTCCTCACCCCTTACTTACACGCACACATATACACTTACATGAACTACACAACCACGGATTCCCGATGAACAGGCGGGAGCTTCGAACTTATGCCGGCTTGAGCAGTGCCACACTGGCAGGAGATACCTGTATGCGGACGTGGTGTCTTGTAGGTCGGCTCCGAATCTCATTATCTTGCGGGGGTGAGAACCCACCATCTCCCGCAAAAAACTTGCACTACACTAACGGGAGTAATGACCATAGCAGCTGATGCGCCTGGGAACACGAAATCTGTAACATTTTGCTGGATAAACAGTTAATTTGTTTACGAACGTTATAGTTCAAAGGACCAAGTGGATGTACGTTATGAAAGTACGTTATTCGTATTGAACGTATTACGATACGTAAATTTTAAATGTACAGTATTGAAGCTCCCTCTATAATCAGGGTTTCGTAAAATTTCGTACGACGGTGTCAAGTAGATTGAACATGTTATGAGGGAATAAGCAGCCGCACATTCAATCAGCATTACCCGTTACGCTACAATACATTTTATTATATTGCATATCTGGAAAGTGGTAAATCCTAGACACTTAATATATGGGGGAGGGGGCGAGTTATGTTTCTTTGGTCACATACTTCCAAAAATAATATTTTGTACCTTTCGTATGTTTTTGAAAGTTTAGTTCTTCTCAATACTCCACCCCGGAACACGGAAATTCTGAAATGAGTAAAATCTCGAAGTTGTAAAATATTAATGTGAATGATATTCTACATAACTTATTCGCACGGTTCTTTTCCTTTGTTAATAAGTGGTTAGTATTATCAGAACCTTTACTCATCCCTAGTTATGACACAGTTCAGGAGCTGAGGTGTTTATATTGGAGTCCAGTAGAAAGCTATATTTATTTTTACAGCAATGATTAACAAATTATTATTCGCATGAGTCAAACTAGTTTACATATATTTGATTCTAATTTGAGGATCACGACAATAAAATACTATTTTACCACATAATCATTTATATCTTTCAAGTAAAATTCATTATTTTAAACTTTCGCACAATGTAAACGAAATCTCTAAAATTTAAATACGTATGTGGACGAAAGGAATATTTGTTTAGAAGAATGTGTTTAACTTTGCTTCCTCTTATTTTTTCTTGTAATATAGTAGTAGCCGTTTTATTTCATGCAATATACCGTACATCTGCCTCACTCTGTCATGTTTCTCCCTTAATGTTGTGATTCTAAAATTACCATAAATAATCTACATATCTAGTGCGCGTAACTGTTCGATGTGCAATCGGCTGTAATTCAAATTAATGTTCAAATACCGAGGGAAAAAATGAAGACCGAAGCACAACAATAATGTATACGAAATTCGATACTAATGGAGGCGACGCATGGTTGCTGTCGTTCATTATGTGCCTTTGAGGGGCTTGCTGGCTGCTGCTGCGGCAGGCGCCAGCCATATGAACTATTCGGGTGTGATGACCTATTTGCCGTTCCAAAAGTGATGATGATAATAAGGGAGGGAGCAATTTACAACGTCCAGAACCAAAATAAAAACGCCTGTCGGCTTGTGTTCGGAGATGAAGTTTTTAAACCTACGGAGGAATCGGAGGAATCGCGTGTTCGTATTTACAACAATGGGATATTTTTAATAGTTTAATTTCTTTGATATTTCTACCGGAATATTCTCTTACTATTTACCATTCTTTGGTTACTGATTCAGTGTGTTTCAAAAGTAATGATAATGGAATAATTTATAAAGTTCAGAACAAAAATAAAAGCCGATGTCACTTGTGTTTGCAGAGAAATCTTTTTTAACGTAAATTTTGTAAATGATCACAAATATACAAGCTCTCAGTACGAATAAAACTACTTGTTTGATATGATATTGTCTGATTTATTCAGTGATTAGTTTGATTATTTTTCGAAAATCTGCGTGATACACAATACTAGAAAGTCCCTTTTTAATTGTCATGAGCTTGGCGAGGTAGAAGATTTATTAACGTGAACATGGAAAATATGAACACGTTGTGTGCGGGGAAAATGTTGATTCAAAACAGACGTAATTTAATCAGCTTGAGTAAATACATACGTGTATTTTTATTATTACTACTCTGTTGCAATAGTATGGATTATTACGATAGGCAATATGAAAAATAAACAGCAGAAGCGACATTCATGAAAATTAACCAGTAGTTTTATTTTATTACACGATGTGCATTTAAAATTCAACCAGTAGTTTTATTTTATTACACGATGTGCATTTAAAATTCAATTGTAAATGTAGATGAACCGGCATTCGTGTGTCATAACTATGTTGAGAGGATTAATGAAAAACAGTATTAATAGATATTGCAGCAGGGTTATTTGAGGGCGAAATAATTACAATTGAATGTATTCGCCATCAGTGTTGGCGGAATCAATCTTGTTATTATTTTGACTGTTTCATTTTGAAAAAATGTATTCTTTTATTCTTGCAATGATATTGTATTTCTGACCTTTAGTGAAACGATGGAGTGGGGTCTCTGTTGTGGCAACTAAAATAATTTCCATGTAAACAAAGTTTGCAATTTTCCAATGTCGTTATTTTTGTGTATTATTACGAAACTATTGCATTTGTCAGCTTTATTAATAATTAAGTTGTACAGTTTACCTTTTCCAATTAATATATCAGTAAATTTAATGTGTAACTGTGAGGTAGGTGGGGAAGGGCTGTTGGAATTAATGTCGTCATAAACAATGCTTAGGGCTTCATCAGTGCGAAGTGTTGGTTTTGTTAAAACTTTATATGAAGGCTGATATTTAGGAGCAAAGTTAAAACCATTGGATAACAACTTAATTTCCTTGTCATTGAATGCTTCATTAGATGAGTTTTTGGTTCGAAGGTAAAAAGTTTGATTACAAGAGGGTGTATTAGAAATAACTTTTTTGCTACCAAGTTGTTTTTCCTTTAAATTTGCCCAATTTAATTTTTACCTTATTCATTTATCTTAACTCATTTTGGGCAATTTGCATCAATTTTATTATTAAATTTTCCTTTCGGATTGCTATAGAGTTTTCGCATTCTCTATCTCTTCGCACTCTCTATCGGCGTTCAGTTGAATAGACACACTGAACACTGGGAAAAGAATTCCCGAAAGTTGACTTTGTGTAATCACGTTTTAATAAATATTAAAACTTTGAATTGTCGTGATTTAATTATGTCTTAATTCATATAATTGTTAATTATTAGTTTCATAAAACTAAGGGTAATATCGCACACAAGTTTTTTCGCATTTATTTCACCACAAAGAAAAATTACAGTCGACTCCAGTTATAGTGAACTCGGATATAGCGAATGTTAGTGTGTGTTCAAGTTGATCTATTTCTCTTCTTTCGATTGACTGAAATTCCGGGAGTGCATCAACTACTATGGCCATTAGTCCAGTAACTGTAGTGCGTGCTTTTGAGGATGTGGCGATGGTCTTCTCGCGCTGGATGAGCAGATCCGGCGCCGACCTACCGTCGGCTAACGGGGTTTTCCCCAGCCATGCATCTCCCACCAGCGGGGCATTGCCCCAGACAGGACATGTTCTAAATCCCTGACCGGTTGCTCGGAATGTGTGATAGTGTAGTGCATGTTAGTCTAAGTGTGTGTGTAAGTAAGAGGTGAGGATAGAAGAAGGAAGACGAAGGAAAGATCGCGTGCGGGCCGTAGCAATTTTGGTATGGTGCTGCTCCGGCATTCACCTGGTGTTAATCGGAGAAACCACGGAAAACCGATCAGAGCAGCCGGTCGCTAGAATTCTCCTCCAGACAGCGACTGAATTCGACCTAGCTGAAAAGCTAGTGCCGAAAATCCTGTCGCCCGTCGGGACTCGAACGTAGGACCTCCCAGTCAGTGGGGTTGCAGTGACATCAGTTGATGCACTGAGCCCCCGCTGCCGATCTTTGTTTCGATTTCCCACATTATTCGCCGGGCGTTTTTCGCAACGCACATCTTTCCGTGAAGTCTTCTGGGGCCTCAGCAGAGACAAAACAACGTTGAATATTCGGGAGGCGCCTCGTGGAATGTTCTCGTGGGCGGTGGGCGTGCGCGGGCGGCGGGGGCGGAGGGCGTGGGAGTGCTTCTCGTGTGTGCGCCTGGCGAGCGACGCCGCCCGCGCCGCGTGTCCTGCTGCTGCTGCAATATTCAGCTGCTTCGCTTTGCAAGGGCGGCACAAAGGCGTCCGCTGCTCGGAAGGAGGGGGGGGAGGAGCGTGGGCGAGAGTGGGCGTGGGCAGAGTGGATGCGAGTGGGCGGGGATGAAAGGGGGGGTTGGACAGTGTGTGCAAGGAGACAATCGCAATGCGGGACTCTGGGGGTGCGTGAGTGAGGGAATGTGGGTGTGCGGACAGGGGCGCGAGCGGGCAGTGTGATAGGGGCGGAGTAGGTCGGAGGCGAGTCTGGTGCAGGGACGGGGACTGGATGGAAGCGGGTCGGGATGGGCATGGGTCGCGGGTAGAGGAAGCCGGGTGTGGACAGGAGAGGGTCGAGTGACCGTTCGGACGGGAGTGTGCATGGGAGGGGAGATGGGTCAAGTCGAAAGTGTGGGTTTGAAAGGGGGCGTGGGCGCGTGTGGGACTACGCACGGGGGCGTTCGCAAAGGTAAGACCGGTGGTGCGTGGGTGAGTGAATGTGGGTGTGCGGACAGGAGCGGGACCGGAACGGGTCGGAGGCGAGTCTGGAGCGGGGACGGGCACTGGATGGGAGCGGGTCGGGACGGGCAGAGGTCGCGGGCAGCGGGAGCGGGGTGTGGACGGGAGAGGGGCAGGTGAGAGTCCGAACAGGAGTGTGCAAGGGAGTGAAGGAGACCGTGGTAGGGTAAAGAGTGGGTTGAAGAGGAAGCAGAAGGCAGGGTGGGGATGAAAGGGCGGGCGGGTGTTGGGCAGTGACAGAACGGGGACGATCAAAAATGCGGACCCTGGGGGTGAGTGGAGTAAGGAATGTGGGTGTGCGGACAGGGGCGGGAGCGGGGCAGTGCGTGGTAGGGGCGGAGCGGCGTTCCCGTGGCGGTGGGCGTTCAGGCGGCGGAGGCGTGGAGTGCTCCCAGCAGCGTCTGGCGCCGAGGTGGGACCCGAGGCGAGTCTGGAGCGGGGACGGGCACTGGATGGGAGCGGGTCGGGACGGGCAGAGGTCGCGGGCAGCGGGAGCGGGGTGTGGACGGGAGAGGGGCAGGTGAGAGTCCGAACAGGAGTGTGCAAGGGAGTGAAGGAGACCGTGGTAGGGTAAAGAGTGGGTCGGAAAGGGAGAGTGGTCGAGACGAAAGTGCTGGGATGAAACGGGGCGCGGTGTGTGCTCGGAAGCGATGGCAGTGGTGGAGCTCGGGGTGTGCGTGACTGTGGGTGTATGGACAGGATCGGGAGCGGGCAATGTGGTAGGGGTGGAGCTGGTTGTGGGCGTGTCAGGAGCGAGGGCGGGATTGGGACGGGCAAGTGTCTCGGTCCGCGGCAGCGGGGTGTGGACGGGAGAGTGACGGGTGCGACACCGGACGGAGTGGACGGGAGCTTGGAAGGGTCAAGAGGGGTGGGATCGAGACGAAAGTGCGGGGGCGGGGGCGCGGGGCGGGGGAGGGAGGCGGACGGGCGCAGGGGCGAGTGCCGAGGCGGTGCGCGAGCCGACTGAGTGCCCTTATCTCCCCGCCTGCAAGACCCTGCGACACGGCGCGACGGCTCAACATAACAAGCAGGCGGCGCGGCGCGGCGCGATCTTCAGCAGGGGCCTCCCGAGTGTTTTTCTTTGTCTTCATCACACCCCTTTCTTTCTCGAGTAAGGGAAGATCCCAAATGTACGAATATTTGAAAGTAAAATATGTTTTCTTGCTGAATTTTGTCAATTTAGATCAAATCTTAGCATTTTCATTTTTCGCGTCAGAAATTTTGAAGCTTAAAATTTGGAAAAGTGTGTGTGTGTGTATGTGTGTGTGTGTGTGTGTGTGTGTGTGTGTGTGTGTGCGTGTGTGGCCAACTCTTGACTGGGATTGCTTCGCCTTCTATATGGCCTATTCTAGTACGAAGAATTGGGAACATTCATACAGCTGCAAAAGAATGGCGAAAATATGACGTGAAACAAAGAAATTGAGTCATTTTTAACAATGAATTATAAGATATTACAATGATATAAAATTATAAACATTATTATAAGGAAATGTGTATTTTCATGCACTAAATATTATTGACAACTTTCAAGGGACCCTATTTCCAAAGCAAATATTATTTAACTACTCTGATTTTATTTTTAACTTTTAAATTGTTGTTTATTTTTTACATTAAATAATAACATCAATCGGTGTAAAGCATTAACAGTTTAATACCAAGGTGACGGTGAGTCTACGATGCTTTATCTTCTAATAATATAAAAGCGCAAAAAATAATAATAAAATAATACAAAAGTTATAAAAGCGCAACAACATAGTGAGTGGTGACCTGCAGTAGTTCTTCAAAGAAAGGAGTTGACAATCTGTGGTAAGTGCAAAAAGTGTTAAAACAGTTATGTGTGGTGTCCATGAGGTGTCCTGCTTGTTGGCATACGTGTGTTAATAAACATACAATTTGAACTTGTACACACTGTCAAATAAATCAGATAAAAACTGTTTTCTGTTCTTATCAACCTCACAAAATATACTGAACCATTTTTAATGAAAAATACTTTCGACGAAACAACTTTTTCGTAAGTACTGGTATCGGTTTAGGTGCCTCTGGGTCTCAGTTGATCTCACTGAAGTGCCTGGTCGGTAGTTTTCCGTGGTTTCTCCCCATAATCCAATAAACACCAGGCGAAAACCGGAGGAGTGCTCTTAATAAACGGCCCACGGACCGCGCGCATTCTTTCCTTCCTCTTCCTCGTTCGATCTTCACTTCCTACTTACACGCACTTGCACATTCATACACTACACTTCCACACACGTCGGGAGACCAGTCTGAAGCTTAGAACTTGTCCCGCCTGGGGCGGTGTCCGCTGGTGGGAGATACCTCGTTGCGGAAATTCCGCGAGCCGACGTTCCAGATCTCGCCACCAGCGAAGGAAGATCACGACCACCTCTCGCGATAAAAAGAGCACTACACTTACGAATTAATGACCTTGGTGTTTTACGCACCGGGACACACTAATCAATCAATCAATCAATCAATAGTAGTACTAGCCCACTTCTAATGTTTTGTAGGTTAATTGCAAACTACTGAAAATCATCAAGATGTGCATTATTTCACAATTTGCATTTTTTTCTCAAGTTACATCTTGAGATCAGTGGACGCGCCATCCATTCGAGTGGAGGTTCCAATCCCTGTCGATCCATGAGTAACGGTTCGTGGGCTACAGCCACGGGCAGCAGTTGGAGGCGACGTATCCTCGCTCTTACAACTCCCTTTCCTACGTGTCAAACATCCGATCCATCTCATGCGTGTTCAGCTTGTCACATTGTCAGCTTCATCTGTCATTCTCCATCATGTGATTATATTCCCAGTGAGACCGCGTAGTCGAAGGACGTTGGCGAATAGAGGCAACGAGGTTGTCTGGTTACGAATATGTGGAAGTCAAAGAGCTATCTTGTAAAACCCGCACCATTGTAAAGTAGAAATTGGTGATCTCTTGCGATATTCTGCATTAACACGTGTTTTCGGTTTTGAGAAACTTCCATTTCATGAGATTGTACTTCTGACATATTAGTAGTTATTCTTCGAGGTTGACTATATTCAAAAGATTTCATTCTCAGAATTTCAATGCCATGCTCAGGCAAATAAATAAAGATCCGAACAATCACTTCATTTACAGGAAACAGTGTAGAATTATAAATGTGAAAATGGAATCATGACCTTGCTGACAAAACGTAACAGCCAGTGCAAATGTTTCTGTCGCATTTATCATGTGTGTCAATTTCTTAAAATTACTATTTTAAAATCATTTTTCGTGTAGTATATTTTGGAAGTCCCAAGCCCAGAATTTGTTCGACTTTGTCGGTGGCTGTTTGTGAAACCATTTAAAAAGTTATGTCGTGACTGACATTTCAGTGGTTTTCTCAGATCAGTTCCAGGTGAATGGCGGAGCAATATGTTATAAACCAGACAGTGTATAGTGCCAGATTCGTCTGTTCTCAACCTGTCTCAATTTCCCCTCTTACGGCAGGACTGATTCTCCATTCCTACAAGGGTCCTATTCCCATACCTGCTTGTATATGACATGATCTAGAAAGATCTAGGTACTACTGCGAGTGTGCTGAAGCCAAAGCCTTACATGGTTGTTGAGTGAAAGAAAGATGTAGTAATTGGGATATAACGTGTACCAGGTGTAAATGTATGACAATAACATGTTATTCAGAGATATTGTTCATTTCATACATCTTTTAAAAAACTATTTGAAGTTGCATTATGCTGATTCACAATCTGTATTTTAATTTCTTTTACTATTTCTATTCTTGTCTTATATTCTCTCTGTTTACTTACTATTCTCTAAAACAATCAGTCATATATTTTAAAACCTCTCCTTCAACACCTAATATTTTCCTATTCCCTTCCTATTCAGCCCCAGGTGCTTCTCTCTATGTTTTGATCATCCGTCAAATAAACCAAGATTCAACTTCTTTTCTACATTACGTAAATAGTCAGCCCGCCTCTCTTACTCAAAATATTGTTCTAGAAAGAAGATTTATGTGTATGTTTGGTGATATTTGACAACGTATCGGCAGTGGTTCTCCCAGTAATACAGATAGCGATCTACAGAAAAGCAGAGAAATATCAATAATCCTATCTCAACGGATAAATTGAACGTGGGAAGATTGTTGACTGGCAACGACGATACTTCAACTGTTTTTCAGACATACAATGTACTCCTGTAGACATACGTTTGTACTGACGTATTTTGTATGCCTGCACATAAGATCAATTTCGTTCTAAGGGCAATAAACCTTTTTACTGGAACTAAGCGTTCTCTCTTCAGACAGCATTAAGAGCCTAAGGTGATTGGCTTGATTGATTTATCGATTATTTTATATATTTGCGGTCACGTCAACTACTACGGTCATTAGTCCCATCCGTGCATGTTACATCGGTGTTCTCCCCCCCTAGAACATGAGATCCGATGACCTACAGGTCGGTTTGCGACGATTTCCCTCCTCCTGATATCTCATCAACGCGGCACCGCATCGCACCGGACTCGAAGCACTACCAAATTATAAGGTCTCGTCATGAGCGCTAGTGTAGTGCACGTAGGCATAAGTACGTGTGGGGGAGAACGTAAGGGGAGCGGATTGGTCAAGGAAGAGGAAGGAAATATCGTCCGCGCTCCGTGGCCCACTTGTTAGAGGCCCAGCCATTCACCAGTCCACCACTACTCAGCCATTCACCAGCCATGATACCAATCGAAGAAACCACAGAACACTATCAGAGGGACTGGTAGCAAGAATTCTTCTCTCTACAGCTGGTGAATTCGACACAGCTACGTTGAAAATCCGCCACAGTCGGAACTCGAACCCTAGGCCCTCCCGGTGAGAGCCGCTGCTGTGGCGACAGTTGTTGCCCTGAGCGACCTCCACCGCTGATTGGGCGTGGCGAATGTTTCGGCCCCACCCCACCCTTCCCGAAAGCAAGCAGCGGCAGGCGCTGGCCGCGAAGGGCGCCCTTGCGGCACGCCACGCGTCCCAGGGCGGAAGCGCGGCTGACGGATGGAGATGTCAGCGGCCGCCGAGTGGCGGTGGGGGCGGGGGACGGCGAGCGCTGCTGCGGGCGCCGGCGGTCGATAGCCCGGCAATGCACTGACCTACACCGCACCGCGGCCCACGCCCGATTCATTATGCAGGCGGGCCCCGAAGCGGGGACCTCCGCGGCGCACAGCCAGGAGGAGGGGACGATGAGATCGGGTGGGGGGAGATGAGAAGGGGTGAAGAGAGGAAGGGGAGGAGGAGGTCGCTGTGGTGAAGGATGGGAGGAGGCAGTGGAAAAGGGGTAGCAGAGAAAGGGGTGGAGAAGAAAGAGGGAGGGGGAAAGGAAGGCGAAGAGGACGGAGGTGGAAGAGAGAGAGGAGGACAATCAGAATATGTGTGTCTGGTGCAATGGTCTGAGATGATTTCGTAATGTCCCACAACAATTATGGAACACCGATTTATAAGCAACGTTATTTTTTTATGTCCAAAATTTAAACAGAGACCGTCCCAGTGTGGAATTATTATTCGCAAATTAAAACTAGCGAAACTAAAACAGCACTTTTTGGCAATGGATACGCAGTTTTATAATGCTACATAATCCTGCCAAAGTGTTCCCAATCAGCAAACATTTTTTCTTCGCTCTGGAATTCGATTCAGATCCTTGGAGTTAACACTACAGACACATTATCCCCACAACCAGTCGCAGATATATACTCAATCTTACCGAAGTTTCAAGATTTTGGACATTTGCATTTGCAATTTTCAAAGATTTAGAGATTTTCATTTACACTATTTCAAGTTGTAGGTCTCCCAGGGGTCTGAATGTCATTGCTTCGCTTACAGTACCTGTCCAAGTTTTCCTAGGTCTTCGCCCATTGCTTCTTTCAGCTGGTGACCAATCCATATTTTCAGCGACCGTTGCACCTCTTCCATTTTTCTTAGGTTTCGCATCACGTCAGTCTTTTAAATTCTACTAATTATACCTTATATTCATTTTCTGTTTTATTTCTTCGTTTAAAATATGTTCTAATTTGGAGATCCTGCAACTTCTTCGAAGTGTGTTTATTTCTAAACTATTATTTTTTTTTGTTTTGTCTTCTATTTGCTTCCTATGTCTCGTTACTACGTATGGTAGTTCCTTCAACAGTTGGTTCATAATTCCTTTCTTTGCAGTACTTATTATTCCTTTCGTCATCTATATGCCATTCAGTTCCTTGGCAGCCCTTCGTCCTTGCTGAATTTGATTTTCAACATCTCTCTTGCTTTTGACCTTTGTGCTGAAAATAGCCCCCAGGTTTTTTAAAATCATGGCAAGCTTTGATCACGTAACTTTCAATAGCCACATCTCCCATATTGACCCTATTGGTAAGTGTTTTGTTTTGTCAACATTGAGCTCAAGACCTCACAGCTTGTACACTTCTTTCATTTTTCTTATCATATAGTTAGCATCTTCCTTGTACGCAGCAATAGCAACTTAAACATTCGCAAACATTAACTTATAAAGATGAGTCGTTTAAGTTTACTCCCATATACTTATATTTTCTCGTTCATTGTCTGAGAGCAACATCTACGTATACCTTGAACAGCGTTAATTCTTGGTGTATTTTTGTACAAATCATAGAGTTTTCTTACGTAATATGCATTTATTTCTAAACCCTTCATTTTTCCTAATCTCGCCAACACATTTTCTAACTTAACTTTGGGGACACTATCATAAGCTTTATTAGGACACTATCATAAGCTTCTTTAGGTCCATATAAACCAGGTGTGTTTCTAATCCTGTCATGTATCGTTTTTTTGCTGTCTCAAACAGAAATATTATCCGTACATGATCTGTCAGATTGAAAACCACTTTGTTCTTCTATATTGATCCATTCAATTTCAATTCGTTTCCTTATAATGTGTCCATGCAGCCGTGCATCCGTTTCTACAGGTCACGCTAATCTCTTGGAAGATGTCTCAGGTATTTTAGTGCTTGATTTATAAAATTTTAGGTTCCGCAACGCGCCCCAAATTTATGATTAATTTAATATAAATTGTTATACAAATATAATTAAAAAAATATTCCCAACGTACTGAACGCCGTTCCCTCGCGTTGCGCCAGAAACTGGTATTCCAAGCCCTGGGTATTTCTATTATCTTTCTTGTGTATTGATGAAAAATTGTACTACATGACATTTCAAGATCTGTCTTTGGAGATCAAATTTCGTAAGGAAAAAATATGTATCTTCAATATTGAAGGAATGTGAAAGCGCTGAAAAAATTTTAAACTTATGCAATTTTCGAAAATTCAGTCATTTCAACAAAATGAGACTAGCGCTATTTTCTAGGCGTTCTTTAAAATATTCGAGGAAAAAGTATAATAAAAAAATTAGAGCCATTTTGAAGAAATTTTAAAAATCTGTTTGAGGGGAGAGGATGGGGAGAGGGGCGTAGTAGGTTCAAATGATCGAAAGCACGAAATATAGAATACAACATTTAGTGACATGCATTCCCTTACTAATTTTAATGTCTCAAAAATAAAGAGGTATGTTAATAATATAAAAATCATTAGTATTTTTGAAAGGCTTTTGAAAATTGCGTGAAGATTATAATTTAAGGAAGCACATTTTATTAAAGAAATTCAAGAGTTAGACTATTTTCAATTTGTTACTGTTCTTGTGTTGACGTATTTGATAATTCGATGACCCACATGCGTCATTGCGTTGACGTACTCCTCGCTCTGAACCGCCAGTGCCCCTTTCATTAGGCAGATATGCTTCGAACCTATACGGGAAATGAGCGGGGTTGGTTTTCAATCAAAGTTTGGAATTTTTCTTTGTATGTGTGAAAAAGTAGGAGCGAAAGTTGTGGGATGTTTCGTGGTTCTTGTATTCGGGTACGGATATCTGGATTTCTCAGTGACCTTTATCTAGTAATGGTTTTTGAGCAATAAACTTGTAAAATCTTGTTTAAACTGCCTGTGCCCTCTAAGGTCCTGCCGCCATTATTACCGTATTGTAGCTCTATTTTTTATTAATAATGTTACATTATGCTATTTAAAGAGAACCATTGAATCATTAATTGTTCCAAATGCAACATTTTCTGAACACAAAAAATAAATCATGTCCTTACTTTTTGATAGATAGTATTTTTTTGTTTTACACAAATATACACGAAAGTAATAATTATACAATGTTGTTTGTCAACCTTTTCTTGTTCAGTCACACTGTTTTTCTTGTTCCTCTTCATTCCTAGGTTAAACAAACAGTTCAATTAATCGTATTATTATGATCGCATGAGGATACCTGATATTTTTCGTAAACAAAATCATTCATGCTACTGTGTACTTCGAGTACAGTACTGGATACAACGGAAAACTTGTCTTGAAAAGAAAGTCGACATTTTGTCAATTACTGTCAGATACTCTATAACTGACTGTTACGACTGAGTGGATGTGTTGTACTGGGCATTACGAAACAATAGAATTTACTCGGCAATTGTGTCTGTCTGGGTCTGTTTAAACACCGCGCGCGGATTCTGACGGGTTAATAGCACCCGAATGTTTACGAGTCCACTCCCCAAGCCTTCTTTTACGTCGTGCAGTGGCGAAGTGCAGGGGGCTTTGAGAGGGGGGGGCGCTGGCGCTGGGGGCGCCGCCAAAGGGGCGCGAGAGGCCGCGCCGCCGCATTGCAGGCCCCGCGCCGCCGCCGCAGCGGAGCGGAGCGGCTTTCGGGCGGCGCGAGCGGCCAGCGGCCCGCGCCACCCCGAAGAGCCTCCGCCACGCCCCCCTCTGCCCGCCACTCCACCTCACACCTCATGATAATACTCATAATATAACTTACTAAGGTGATAATGATAATAATAATAACAATAATAATAATAATAATAATAATAATAATAATAATAATAATAATAATAATAACTAGTGAGAACCCGTCAAAATTTGACGTTGAGATCTGAGATAAATGTAAAATACCGTACCCAGACTAATGTTCACAATATATTACATTGTTTGGATCTTGAGGGTATAACGAAGATATTCTGTGATGAGTTCCCAAAACTTTGAACACGTATGGCCCAATTACCATATGGCAATGCAATATCGGCACAAAAGATATAGCACTATTATACTGAAGGATATGATTTCTAAAGTTTTTTGATGTGTCATCATCCCCTATAAACAACTATTTGAGTTCTTCTGGCATATTGATCGAAGATATACTTATTTTCCCATTTAAGCAACACATAGTAAATCGTTTGCAGAATTTCTCCCACATGGAAAGTACAAAGCAGAACAAAACTGACATTTCATAGACAATGACCCAATAGAAAACGA
Organism: Teleogryllus occipitalis; assembly: GCA_011170035.1. Classification (NCBI taxonomy): domain Eukaryota; kingdom Metazoa; phylum Arthropoda; class Insecta; order Orthoptera; family Gryllidae; genus Teleogryllus; species Teleogryllus occipitalis. The sequence goes on along the minus strand of BLKR01003515.1, from coordinate 95,405 downwards.
AATGACCTCACTATCACGAAACCTACGCTGACTTTCTCTTTCCCTGCGTCCAGTTAATGTAGGTTTGCGTCTTTTGGGGCGCGTGGACGATTCGGAATTCGACATAACCTGTAAAACAACTTCACTAAAGTACAACCGAGCAAAACCCAGTGTGCGAATGTTCTCTACAAAATACACCACAGAAGCAAATACATGCAAACTGTCAACACCACAATGCAATTATTACACTGAAACAACACCTTGACGAATTGTAAACAAATATCAACAATCAAAACAAAACATCAAGCAGCGTGGACTCACATCTATGGACTCATGTATATCGATTTTGAAACTGCCACCCTTTGAAAGAAAACAATTGACTATTGATAAGCGTACTATTGAAGAATTATTTAATTAATTAATTTACACCGTAAATGTTGGTGAATCAACACAAACAATATCTGATAACACATCTAGGGATCATATTCTTTAATTTAAAAGAAAAAAATACAACAATCGGTTGAGTAGAAGCTCTAAACGAAGCCATGGCAGAATACCTTATTTTTTTTAAATATATAGATAATAATAATACAAAGTACAGATGACCGGCTTGTAACAACTGTTGCTGAGGAAAAGAGGAAATACCAACCCCTGGCTGTAGAATTGAAGGACATGTATGGATTGCGCGCAGTGGAAGTGCTTCCAGTAGTGGTGTCTGCGGATGGATTCGTCACCGCAAGAGATCGCGAAGAAGTTAGAATTGACTGAAAAGCGTATACGGACAATTCAAAAAGCCGCATTATTGGGAACAGCAAGTATAGTCCGTAAATTCTTAAGTCTGACTTGACCGATATAAAAAACAAAATATATTCTTGTTCCACTTTACGTGCAAATCATTGTTGCCTTGAGTGATTTTGAGAACCCCGGCATCGGTTTATATCTACAGAAAATATGAAATAATAATAATAATAATAATAATAATCGGCAATTTAAAGGCATAACAATGGAGATTCACTTATAATTAATAAATTTAATGTTATTTATTATTATTATTATTGTTGTTGTTGTTGTTGATGTTGCATTTTTAAGGAACTGAAAATCGTTGATATTATTTATGGTGTACTTTTGTATAAAAAATACGCAATTTTTCAGAACTGTTTCTTATACGATCAATTTGAGTATTAACTCAAAAGGCGACTTGGCTGAGGATTTAAAAAAACGGTTTTTACTAAAAAACTGAATATTTAGAATTTTAGAAGTATTTTAGTATTTTCAACAGTATAATTTAGTTTATTACATTACCATGATATGAAGATACATCGTCCTTTACTTGATGTAAAATGTAATAGGTTTCGTCTTTAAAATATTCATGCGAGAGTTCATATATATATATATATATATATATATATATATATATATATATATATATATATATATATATTCATTCAAATCCAAAAATTGAATTGCATTTTTTGTTTAAATGAAAGCACGTGCATCTTATAAGTTATATGGATTTAATTATGTTGATTTTTTGACAATTTTGATAAATGAATTTAGCAAAATTACCCCAAAAAAAAACAAAACAAATTTGAAATTTATGCGGTGGTCTGAGGAGCCTTTGACATCGCGGGTATTAAAATGCCCTCTCTCTGTCCTCAAAGTCACGTGGTCCGTGGGCGCCCGCTCCGTCGTCGTCCCCGGTGGCTGGAGGACGGAGGGAGGCGCCTGTTGCGGGGGCGTGGCATGGCGGCGCGCGCAGGTGCACGTGAAGGCGGCTCTGTCTGCCAGGGAGCGCTGTCCCCGCCCACCCGCTCTCCTAATCCACCCAGCCCACATAGCCCTCCCAATCCACCCAGCCCAACCAGCCCACCCATTGCCCCGGCCCACCTAGCCCACTAAGCTCACCCAGCCCACACAGTCCAACCAGCCTAACCAGCCCACCCGCTGTCCCGGCCCACCTAGCCCACAAAGCCAACGAAGCCACCTAGCCCAAACAACCCAACCAGCCCATCCAGCCCACAGAGCCCACCCAGTCCACTCAACCCAACCATCCCACTTGTCGTCCCGGCCCTCCCAGCCCACATGGCCCATACTGCTCTTACCACACATGCTGGGTGTCCGGTCGGGAGCTTACATCTTGTCCCGGACCAGCGCGCCCCGCTGGTTCGAGATACCTGGTAGAAGGAAAATCCGCTAACCGACGGTAGGTCGGCGCCGGATCTCGCTATATAACGCGGGAAGATCACGTTACCTCCCGATGAAAGAAGCATGTACTATACTTACGGGACTAATGACCTCAGTAGTTGACGTACCCGGAATCACTAACAACCAACCAACCATCCAACCAAGGCATCCGAAAATATAGGCTGTCTGATGAAAATTTGGTTTGTTATTGTCCGTCCGACGTTGGTCCTCCCAAATTTCGGCCGCGTGTGGATGGCGTTTTGAGTGCCAACCCCACCAGATGAAAGGAGGGGCGGGGCTGAGGCTGAAGTACTTTGGCGGTGGGGGAGGTAAGGTTGGGATCGCAGAGAATAGAAATAGCGTTCGAACCAGTGGCAATGCCCGCTTTGCACACTGGTCTGCATCGGAAAACAGTATATAAGAAGAGGGATCGATCTATGAAGGAGAAATGTTGTTGCAGGTGAGGGGAGGACAGGCTAAAGGTAATGTTAATTGTCCCCGAGACGTATGGATATGGGCTTAATAGTATAAAATTCACCTACTTTCATGGATAGCTCAGCAATAGAGCATCCTCTGATCTTTGCAACCTGCTTAGAATGAAACAAACTAGAGAGATGGAAGATGAACATTCTAAGCACTACGTCATTGGTCTCCTTTCCTTTTATTATTATCAATTATTCTTTCATGTACCATTTTGTCCTCAGAGGCTAGTACGAATAGTCATAGGTAATTCTTTACGTCGTTTTCGAACTTTTTTCTTAGAAATTTAATTTTTAAAATTTCTCTTTTTTGATGTATAAACACACTAAAATGGTAAAAGTGTTTCCCCATGGCTACATTGATGACTTTGTTTTAATAAATAGTAAAACATATAATTTTTGTGAATTAATTATTCTTTTTTTAGGTCGCTTAATACGTTGCTTTAGGTTGGGGGAACTGTAGGAAGACAACATGAACTCACATACATCCATACCCTAGGCGGGATTCGAACCTATCGCTCTTCAGTCTTAGCGACCTCGGCTATCGAGGCCGGTTAGTTATTTCTTAATTCATACCATATATTTGTTAGGGATACTATTAGATCTTTTCTGTCACCAATAAAATCTGCATATGTCTCGTGAGCTGAAATTCTGGCTTCGTGACGACACGTAACTCAAGTGGCATTAGAGAGAGAGAGAGAGAGAGAGAGAGAGAGAGAGAGAGAGAGAGAGAGAGAGAGAGAGAGAGAGAGAGGATGGAGGGTCAGAGAGGAAGAATTGTTGACTAATATGTCAGCACAAACAAGTTCACCGCAGATGAGAGCCCCGCTAGTATAACCCGTACCCCAACAGGCTACCCCGTTAACCTGGAGCGCCGCGGCGCGGGTTTCAAGATTGTTCGACAACTCGAAGTGAATTGTTCCGAACTAGGTTGCCGTCCTCCCTGGCGTCGCAACTTGGGCTGACCGCCAGGTGGCGCGGCTGTGCAACCGCCGGCGTCTCGTGCGAGTCGTTGCCTCACGGAAGTTACACAACTCCCGTCGCGTGCCGCATACAAACGACGGCATCTGGGACCCAATCAATGAACGCAATCTACTAAAGGAACATCGCCAACCCTTTCGGGAATGATAGACACACTATGTGACCATCGTCCTAAGAGAATTTTCCTTTTGTGGTCTAAACACGATTTGTTTGACCTCACACGACGTATTATATATATATATATATATATATATATATATATATATATATATATATATATCGGGATTTCACATGTTCGAACAATCCGCCAGGTTTTATGATTGACGTTTGAGCTTTGTAATTATGTTTTGAAAAGTAAGACTTAATATTTCCAAATAATACTTTAGATTTTTTGTTAACAAGACTAGTTGCCGATTATCATAATTGATGATATCTCAACAGAATCAAGTGTGTATATTTATTTACATTCTATTGAGAGTGAAATGTATTTGTATTTTGTTTTTTATTTCTGCTTTATTGATGTGATCTGTAGGGTATGCAACGTCCACGATGAATGTTTTCCTTTCCTGTATGTTGTGTAATAGAATGGTTTATTCTCCAGCATTGTTTTATCAATATGTATTGCAAGGTCGTAATACGTTTTGAACTGATTACTTTCTATTTTGGATCGCCTTTATATTCATAATAAGGAATGATTTCCTCTTCTGCCAGAAGCCCATGTTTGGTTGCTAGTTCTGGGCGAACAGTATTTGATGTCAGGTTGTGCGTGTGTATTGTGCTTCCAGTGATCAGGTGGTTAATTGTCTCTAATGATCGATGACATACTCTACATTTTTCAGTAACATCCAATTATAAATTATTATTATTATTATTATTATTATTATTATTATTATTATTTACTAATGAGTCTTTACGTCACAACGGCTATATGGTTCTCACCACCAGTTGATCAGTTAACGAAAACTGTAACCAAATGCCATGAACCCAAGTCCAAATCCAAATCTTCCGGCTGGCTCTTGCTCGATGCCGCACGACTCGGCACCCTGTTGTGCCAGCGCATTGCGCCCTCTGGGAGCAGCGAAGTAGTTCTTCGCACCTCGTTGGCTGCCCCCCGTACACGTCCGATCGCTGGCGACACTTTGCACATTAAACGAAAGCCTGCCATCAATTGCTGACAACAACTACTCTCTTCTTTTCTCCTGCACACACACACACAAACGCACTCGCTCGCGCGTGTAGAGTCGACGAATTCCCTCCCACTAATTGATTCTCCTAATGATCTTGCACCATCACTTTTTATAGATTCAATATATAATAAAGACTATTTCAAAAGATCAACAATTTTTTTAAGAACTTACAATAGCACTCAAATATTTAAGTGCAACTAAAACACCAAATATATAAGCGGTTGTGAATATGCGAAAAAATCTTCCACACTTTTATTTAATAATTTGACCAACACACTCTCCACATCATATTACCATGTTGGAGAACTGGTAGATGGGAGATAATATGATAATGTATGGCAAACCAGGCTGATAGTTTCGCCCAAATGTATTTTAGTGTAAAATTGTTGTGGGTATTTCTTCTGCATTGTTTTACGTGTCTTGTAGTTTAACTGTAATACTGTCGGAGATCTAATAATTTCACCGTCGGCCATAATTATAGAACTGCTTCTCATATTACTTTTAATTCATGAAATATTGATGAACTTAATCTGTAGAGTTATGAGGACAATTTCTGATCCGGAAACCTACCTCACAGAACCGTTGCATGAGCTTACTTGATTTTTGAAGTTTTCATTTTATCTGAAGCTTATCTTAACTTAATTTTTTTCTCTCAATAAAGAAATCAATTAATCAAATAATCAATTAATTGTAAATATACAAACTATCGATTGAAATAATTTCCAAACAATTTCATGACAAAGCCTGAAAGTTTTGTGTGTCATTGACTTTGAAAAACAGTAGTATAAGAAACTTCATATTTGACACTTCCATCCAGAAATGTGGTCCTACGCCACAACAATACGGGACGTTGGAGAAGGAAAGAGAAATGTGGAAAGACAGAAGGTGAGTTGGTGCAAGGAACTACAGAAAATGGCAGAGAAGAAATGGACAGGAGTCGCTCAAGACAGACTAAGATGGAAATAGAAATGCATAAGTGTGATATGAATCTTTACGATCTTTAGTAAACTACGTAAAAATTGTGGTAAAAATAGACCGAAAGTGAATGAAGTTGAAATAGTAAATAAGAAACTAAAGTGTACAAAGTGTAAATAAAGATAAATCAATTATAAAAAGCGAATGAAATCAGAATAGTGGTTAAATAAACTAAAAGCGAACGAAGAAAAAATAGTGGCAACACTTGTAAAGCAAACTAAATAACATTAATTGTTAAATTAGTGACAAGATCATAACGAAAGTAACCAGCAGCAGAAGTATCTCATCAGATTTGTAATGTGAGTTAACCCTGTTTTGAAACAAGAGGCCTTTGCCCGATAAGGATTCGTGTAGGGTTTATTATTATTATTATTATTATTATTATTATTATTATTATTATTATTATTATTATTATTAATTTAATTCTTTGAATTATGTATTTTTTCGCAAAACATATACCCATATATGATAAGTTCTAGAATATTTTCAAAAATAAACATTTTCATAGCAAATATGAATCCATTTTCCATTTCTTTCTTTTGACCTTAAAGAAAATCCAATCATGATAAATGGGAATATAATTATCACGTTTTGCTCCTCAAAAAATTCTTTCAAAATACTCATTTACTTTCTGAATAAAAACAATTTTTTGTGACTCATTTTGAAAACTACAGCATGACGTAAAAATTAATACGTTTCTACCATGCCTGGCAGGCGCCTATACCATACCTGGGGGGGGAAGGAGCGGAGGGTCTTGTGATAGTGTGGGGGGGGGGATATGCGCCTGGGTCACGCCCGGGGTGCTGATGGGCGAAGTGCCCTGCCCATCACCCCCTGACTGGGTGAGTAGTGGGAGAGGCGCCTATGCCTACCCTGGGTGGCCGAGGGGCGGAGGGTCCTGTGACTGAGTGGGTCGGAAGGCGAGGCGCCTGGGCCACACGCGGGGGTTGATGGGCGAACTGCCCTGTGACTAGATGAGTGGTTGAAGAAGCGCCTAAGCTATGCCATGTGACTGTGTGATAGGAGAGGCGCCGGACCACGTCCGAGGTGCGGAGGGTCCTGTGACTGGGTGGTGGAAGAAGGGGTCGTGGGTCGAAGTGTCCTATGACTGTACGGGGCGGTGGGCGACGCGCCTGGGCCATGCCCGGGGGCTGATGGGCGAAGTACCCTACGACTGAGTGAGCAGTGGGAGAGGCGCCTATGCCTAGCCTGGGGGTCTGAAGGGCGGAGGGTCCTGTGACTGTTTGGGACGGTGGGCGAGGCGCCTGGGCCACGCCTGGGAGCGGAGGAGCGGAGGGTCTTGTGACTGTGAGGTAGAAGAGGTGCCGGATCACGTCTGAGTTGCGGAGGGACCTGTGCTGGGTGGTGGAAGAAGCGCTTGTGCACCCAGAGGACTGAGGGCGGAGAGGCTGGGAAGTGGGAAAGGCACCTGAGCGACGGCCAGAGGACCGTGGGTCGAAGTGTCCTGTGACTGGGTGGGTGGTTGGATAGGCGCATGGGCCACGCCCAGGTGAGCGGAGTGACTGTGAGGAGGGTCCTATGACTGTGCGGGGCGGCGGGCGAGGCGCCTGGGCCATGCCCGGGGCCGATGGACGAAGTGTCCTGTGACAGGGTGCGTAGTGGGAGAGGTGCCTAGTCCATTCCTGGAGGGCCGAGGGACAGTCCTGTGTGGGGGTGGTGGGCGAGACACCTGGGCCACGCCCAGGGGGCCGAGGGGAAGAGAGTCTTGTGACTATGTGAGGTAATGGGCGAGGCACCTAGGTCTCACCTGGAGGCTGAGGGGCGGAGGGTCCTGTGGCTGGGTGGGGTGGTGGGATAGGCACCTGGGCCACGCCTGGAGGTCCCAGGGCCGGAGGGTCCTGTGACTGTGTGAGGAGGTGGGCGAGGGGCTTGGTCACGCCCGTGGTGTCGAGGGGCGGAGGGTTTTGTGACAGGTGGGTTGGTAGCATAGGCGCCTGGGCCACGCCTGAGGATCCGAGGGGCGGAGGGTTCTGTGACTGTGTGAGGAGGTGGGAGAATCGCCTGGGCCACGCCCGTGGTACCGAGGGCGGAGGGTTTTGTGACAGGGTGGGGTGGTAAGATAGGCGCCTGGGCCACGCCTGAGGGTCCGAGGGGCAGAGGGGCTTCTGACTGCGATGGGCGGTGGGGGAGGGGCTGGGTCACGCCCGGGGGTCCGAGGGGCGCAAGGTCCTCTGACTGTGCGGGGCGGTGTGCGAGGGGCCTGGGCCACGGCCGGGAGGCCGTGGGGCGGAGGATCCTGTGACTAGGTGGGGTGGTGGGATAGGCTCCTGGTCCACGCCCGGAAGGCCGAGGGGCGGAGGCTTCTGTGACTGTGTGAGGAGGTGGGCGGGGCACCTAGGCCACGCCTGGGGGCCGTGGGGCGGAGGGTTCTGTGACCGTGTGAGGTTGGCGAGGCGCCTGGGCCACTCCCGTGGTGCCGAGAGGCCGAGGGTTCTGTGACTGTAAGAGGTGGGCGAGGCGCCTAGTCACACCTGGGTGGCCAAGGGGCGGAGGGCCCTCTGACTGTGCGGGGCGGTGGGTGAGGCGCCTGGGCCACGCCTGGGGGGCCGAGGGACGGAGGCTCCTGTGGCTGTGTGAGGAGGTGGGCGAGGCACCTAGGCCACGCCTGGGGGGCCGAGGGGCCGGGGGTTCTGTGACTGTAAGAGGTGGGCGAGGCACCTAGGCCACGCCTGGGGGTTCGAGGGGCCGAGGGCCCTCTGACTGTGCGGGGCGGTGATCGAGGCGCCTGGGCCACGCCTAGGTGACCGAGGAGCGGAGGGTCCTGTGACTGCGGGGTGGTGGGCGAGGCGCCTGGGCAACGCCTGGGGGGCCGAGGGTTCTGTGACTGTAAGAGGAGGTGGGCGGGGCACCTAGGCCACGCCTGGGGGCCGTGGGGCGGAGGGTTCTGTGACCGTGTGAGGGTGGCAAGGCGCCTGGGCCACTCCCGTGGTGCCGAGAGGCCGAGGGTTCTGTGACTGTAAGAGTTGGGCGAGGCACATAGGCCACGCCTGGGTGGCCAAGGGGCGGACGGACCTCTGACTGTGCGGGGCGGCGGTCGAGGCGCCTGGGCCACGCCCGGGGGGGCCGAGGGGCGGCGGCTCGAGGGATTCGGCGGCGGGTGTGGCGGCTGGGCCCCGTGACCTCCGCTGACCCCGGCCGTGACCCGGGCGTATTGATTGGGCGCGCGCGCGACGCAGGAGCGCCCTCTGCGCGCCTCGGCGGTGCGCTCGCCACTGAGCCCTCCCTCTCCTCCTCCTCCACGCAGGCCCGGCTCCCGCGCGCGCGCGCGTGGCCCGCCCCGCCTGGGAGCGGAGGCGCTGACCAGGGGGGCGTGGCGCGGCGGAGACCCCAGGGCGGCACGAGGAAGGCGAAAGGGTGTGCACAATGTGAGAATGTCGCACAAGAGTCCTTTTGCAATGAAAGAGAAAAATTGAAGGCCGGACAGAGTGAAAGGCTCCGATGAAAAATACTCTGAATAAATGCTCAAGAAATTGACTTGGATAAAATTGAATTGAATAAATGCTCAAGAAGTTGACTTGAAAGAAATTGAATTGAATAAATGCTCAAGAAAATTGACTTCAGCTACTTGAGCAGCTACACACCCTGGGCAGGGTGATAGGAGGGAGAGCAAAGGATGCACAATGTGAGAATGTCAAAAAAGAGTCCTTTTGCAATGAATGAAATAATTGAAGGCCGAACAGAGCGAAAGGCTCTGATGAAAAAGTACTGTGAATACATTCTCAAGGAAATGACTTGAAATAAATTGAATTGAATAAATGCTCCAGAAATTGACTTGAGCCACTTTACCTGCCACCCTTGGCAGGTGGTCCAAGGCGGCAGGAAGAACAAGAAAGGATGCACAATGTGAGAATGTCGCCCAGGAGTCCTTTTGCAATGAAGGAATAATTGAAGGCCCCACAGAGAAAAATGCTCTGATGAAAAAATACTGTGAATAAATGCTCAAGATATTGACTTGGGAGAAAGCCACGAAATAAGAGTCGTGAAGTCGTAGGACGTGCTGGCTGTGGGGCGCGGTAGGATGGAAGCTTGGGTAGCATGCAACTGCGGTCGAGAAGGAAACGATGGAAGGGAGGATGCCGCTCAAGATGAAACTCTTCAGTTTGATGTTGCAGCGAGATGATCAATCAAACTCGGGACCGGGAGCGGTGGATCAGTGCAGCAACTGATGTCACTGCAGCGCCTCTGACCGGGATGTCCTAGGTTCCATTTCTGACGGCGGCAGGATTTTCGACGCTAGCTTTTCAGCTAGGTCGAATTCAGTCGCTATCTGGAAGAGAATTTCAGCGACGGGCTGCTCTGATAAGTAGTTTTCCGTGGTTTCTCCAATCAACACCAGGCGAATGCCGGAGCAGTACCCTACCAAACGGGCCACGGACCGCGCGCGATTTGTCCTTCCTCTTCCTTGTCCTATCCTCTCCCCTTACACACACACTTACACTAACATGCACTACACTACCACACATTCCGGGAGACCGGTCGGGGGCTTAGAACTTATCCCGGCTGGAGCGGTGCCCAGCTGGTGAGAGACACCTGGTTGGGGAATGCCCCGCTAGTCGGCGGTATGTCGGAACCGGATGCGACGCCATTCAGCGGGTGATCACCGCCACCTCCCGATGAAAAATCGTGCACTATACTAACGGGACTTATGTCCTCAGTAGTTCGGAATCATTAAAATCAATAAATCATTTAAAAATAACACCGTATAGTATCAGATATTTAGTACAATAATAAACAATATAATAACATATGTTTATTATTTAACAATCTGTGATGGCCCCCTCCTAAATGATCGGCTGTGTCCTTCTTTGTTTTCCGGAAGTGACGTTTCGCTTGCACATCACGCCATTCCATATCCCTTCTCCACCTTAATCGAATCTTCTTGTAGTGCCTGACAAGCCTTCGTATTCCTCGCTGACCTTAACCTCCATTTCGTCCGCTGTTGCCTGTTGCTGCTACTGAACTAGCTACTCCCACCTCTACTCACTGCCTCAGACGCCACTTTGCGGAGAACGACCACCAAAATGTCTAGAGGAATAATAATTTTAATAATAATAATAAATATAATAATAATAATATAATGAAAATAATTAAAATGGCCAATATTTGTTGCGAAAAAGGGGCAATTTTCAAATTACTCTGTTTTTCGCTACTTTTGTATTTTAACTCGAAGGGGATAGTGGAATAAGATATTCTTAAGAACGAAGGAAAATAGCTGCAATAAGGACGTTATAGGAGTTCTAATGATCGAGCGGCGACAAAACGTTTTGCGACCTGAGGTCATTAGAACCCGTTAACGTGCGTGGTACATACATTATTTTATTTTTTTACCTAATTTTGTTTATTCACATTTACTTATTTACTAATTAAATAGATGTTAACTTTTCTGTCTTTTCATATTTCCTTCACATAATTCCTTTTCATAATTCACTCTCATTTTTAATTATTCCGTTTCACATTGATCTTAGTTTCGCTTTGTTCGTAATTTTTCGTGGTATTACGGTGTTTCGGTGTTTCGTGGCCTTACGGCCTCGCATCCTGTCCCTCGTTCCCATCCTGAGCCGTGTCACCCTGGTGAGCCTACCGACTTATGTGACCCAGAGCGTCCACAGGGTCGCGGGTTCGAGGTCCGTTTTGGGCATGGTTGTTTATCCCTTGTTTCGCATGTATGTGTTGACGCGGAGGGCATCGCGTTCTGCTGACCTCAGAAGAAAGGAACCTGCAAGTGTGTTGGTTTCGAGTGTATGGTCGAATATGCGTCCCATCGGGACGTAAAGGGTCTCCGGCTGTCGGCTGGAAAAAGCTCTAGGAAAAAAGTTAATTAAAAGTAATTATTAAATAGTAGTTATGTAGGGCTGGTCGTGTCATAATTGTCAGGCAGCACATCTTCTTCCCCTAGTGGCCGGGTTCGATCCCAGGAAGTTCCATGGAATGTATGGTGAACAATGTGGGTTTTCATTAGGCTTTCTTGCATACTCTAGTTTTCCCTGCCAACATCCCACCGGATCTCTCCATTGATCATTCTCTATCCTATCGTATCATCATACCTCTAAGAGATCTACTGATCACAGCGGCGTCTAGGCGCTATTCAGGGTACTAGCAGAGAAAGGCCGCGGCTACTTCAGCAGGTTATTGGTAGGTGGTAGGTGATCCCGTTCTGCTGAACTATAGAGAGGGGAAAGGGTGAGGGAGTGAGGTAGATTCCAAGACCTTAGATATGGATGGCAGAGAGTGGATATAATGCCAGGCGAATGCATTCTGCGTTTGATCCTAGCGGCATTTATACAAGGCATTATCCGCGAAGATGGTCAGTGACAACATGGTGCCGTGAAAATTAAAATTAACTCCTCCCTTCCCCCATATGAATGGTAACCGGAGAGGAGAAGTGGAGAAAGGATTGGGAGAGGAAAGGATGGACAAAGGGATGACAGAAAGGGATGGAGAAAGGGATGCCAGGCGAGGTGAGGTGTCCAGCTTGATGCTGGCCCCTGAGGGAAGTTTAGTTACACGAGGGGAGTCAAAGTAATATTAGTCTGTTTCAGTGTTAAATGCGTTGGAAATATTGCATAGGATGCATTTAAGGATGCTCGATTTCGCAAAACAATCGCCAATTTCTTACGAATAATTTGACTCGCTTCACCCGACATTAGCTATCGGAGGACGAAGCTTCGGTCTTCGGTCTTGACGTCCTTGAGTCCAGGGCACGCACAAAGCTTACCCACAGGGCTTATCTTCACGCACTTATTCGCGTAATTTCTACTTAAGTATTTTTATTTAATTAAATAGTACACATGCCGACCTGGATGGCCGAGGTGACTAAGAGCGAGTACCGACTCAGCGCTTCGGTCCGAAGAGTCGCGGGTTCGAGTCCCGCATTGGGCATGGCTGTTTGTCCCTTGACTTTGTGTGTGTTGTCACGGAGGGCCTCACGTTCTGCTGACCCCAGATCAGAGGAGCCCGCAAGAGTGTTTGTCTAGTGTATGGTTGAATATGCGTCCCTTCGGGACGTAAAGGGCAACCGGCTGTCGGCTGGATAAAAGCCCTAGGAAAAAAAAGTACACATTCCACATACGTTTCGTTTGCGCTCATGGTGTTAGCTGTTTGTCCGAAACATAAGGCGGTGAGCTTGGCGAGTGGACGGAATACAGCCCGGCGGAACGTTGGGACGTGGGACTGGGGTGGATGGGAGCGGGTGGATGTGTGGAAGCGAGGCTTTGTGGATTGAGGCGTGGCATGACGGACCAGACAGCGGGGCGTGGCGGGGCGGAAGGCACCGACAAGGAAGTGCCAAATCGGAGAGGGACGGTACGGGGCGTGGCGGGGAGGAGCATGGAGGTGCGTAGCAAAGCGGAGGGGGGCAGGACAGAGCAAGGTGGAACAGATGGACCGAGCCATAGCGCGGGGCGGGACGGAGATAATGGTGTGGGATGCACCGGCAGGGGCGTGGCAAAGCGGAAAGAGGGGGCGGGGAGGAGCGTAGCGGTGCGGTAGACACCGGCAGGAGCGTGGCAAAACGGAGAGGGACGGAGCATGGCGGAACTGATGGACCGAGCCGTTGCGCGGGGCGGTGCGGAGCGTGGCGATGTGAGAGGCGGGGGGCTGGGCGGGGACGAGCATGACAGACAGATGGACCGGGCTGTAGTGCGGCGCGGAGCGGGACGATGCGGGAGACACCGCCAAGGGCTTAGCAAATCGGCAGGAGAGACGGAGCGGTGCGGGAGACACCGGCAGGAGCGTAGCAAAGTGGAGAGGGTGTGGGGCGGGGGAGGGGGATGGGGTGGAACATAGTGGTGCAACCGGCAGGTGTGTGGCAAAGCGAAAAGGGGCGGAGCGGGTAGCTGGGCAGGGCAGTGCATAGCAGAACAGATGGCCCGGGCTGTAGGATGGCGGTGCGGGAGACATCGGCAGAGGCTTAGCGAAGCGGGAGGGGGCGGGGCGGGGTGGAGGGGAGTGTGACTGAGTGCAGGAGGGTGGAGGGAGGGGTGCGAGAGAGTGGCTGGGGCGCATTGGTTTGGCTGGCGGCCGCCGCTGGCGCTGCGGGCCGATGAATAAGACATGGCATGGGGCGGCGCAATGAGAGCATTAACATCCCGCGCGGAATCAATCCCCCGATGGGCGCTCTGCGGGCGGTAGACCCCGACGGCCGCGCTGCAGTCGGCACGACGCGGGACTCGCACGGGGAATCGATCCGCGCTTAACGGATTTACGAAAAGAAATGCACGGAATGATTCTCTCCCCATCATAATCTCTTTGCCAAAGCAATATAGACCTTTTATCAAATAAACTGCAGCCTTTGTTAGTCAACGCTTGTCCCGTTCTCTTCCCACACCTACTCACTCACACCTACACTACACTACCTCCCGACCAAGAAGTCGGGAGAGGAGTCGAGAACTGGAAGCATTTCCCGCCTGGGACAGTGTGCGACTGACGGAGATTCAAGATGGAGGAGCTCCGCAAGTCGACGAAGGTCAGCCCCGGATCTCTCGTTGCAGCGGGAGAGAAATGCTGTATGTTCCCGGGATATATAACATCCACTACATTTACGGGACTAATAATCATTGACGCGCCCGGATACAGAAAAGGAATCATTGATTGGTGATTGATAGTGATTCCGGGCGCGTCAACTACTGAGGTCATTTGTCCCGTTAGTGTAGTGCATGTTTTATCGTGAGGTGGCGGTGATCTTCTCTTACTGGATGGCGAGATCCGGTGCCGACCTACTGTCGGCCAGGTGATTTTCGCCAATCAGATATCTCCCACCAGCGGGGCACCGCCTCAGCCGGGACAAGTTCTAAGTCCCCGACCGGTCTCGCGGCATGTGTGGTAGTGTAGTCCATGACAGAGTGTGTGTGTGTGTGTGTGTGTGTGTGTGTGTGTGTGTGTAAGAGGTGAGGATAGCATAAAGAAGACCAAGGAAAGATCGCACGCGGTCCGTGGCCCGTTTGTTAGGGTGCTGTTCCGGCATTCGCCTGGTGTTTTTCTAATTATATGAGGTATTATGCTGACAGTCCAGAAATTAGTCACAGTCGGCTTATAGTGCGGGCTACTGTACACTGTGTTCTACGCTTCACGAATAAAAGACTCAGTTCTTATTATGCCCAACAACAAAACCGAAAAATTGTCTACTCTGAGTCCTCTGCACTGTGCCAAACTGTTTTCTGTCAGTGACTGGCCATTAAAGGTCACGGCCCAATAGCTAGTCTTGGCAGAAAGCCTAGTTTAATGTAGTACATACAGTACTGAAACCTTCCTATGCCTTACCATTTTCTAGTATATTGTATTAAATTTATTTATTTTAAATTTGTCATTTCCCGTTGCCAGTTGTCTTTCTCGTCGTTTTAAAAATTATCCTTTATATGTAAGGCGTATTTAACTTGCCGAAGAACATTTACAATAGTGGGGCGATAGAAGCCTACGAAATCTTCAGTTCACATCACGTACCGAGTCAACGCATTTCAAATTGCCATTTGAAACGAACTCGCAAATTTGATTTTTTTATTAAAGCATGGATAGAATAACGTCTGAAGTTAAATACTTGAGAATTAAATTGACAAGTTTGGTACATGAAGATTGAGATATAAACGAGCAAATAAAGGCAAAGTTGATGGAAACAGAACTGCTTTTTAAGAACAATACATATGTTTTTCGCAGCACTATGATAGACTATGGATTCAAATATTCAAAATAAGTATTAAATTAATGGTTTTTTATGTGTAATTTTATGATCGTTATGATACAATACTATCAAATCATGAGCTATTAAAAGATAACATTTTTTAAACTAAATTTAAAAGCAATGTATTAATTGTCTAATTATTGTAATTCTTTGTTTGCAGGTATGTTCATATGGATTTGGGGCTCAAACGTTTTCAATAGTCAAATGCGAAAACAAACCGGGAAGGTAAGTGGTCGAAACATATTTCCAGTCACATTATTACGTAAAAGGGTCCTCACAAATCATGTGTATGGAACTATTTAAAAATCTTTATATCTTTAGGTTGGAATGATGTGATTGTTCATTCTCAAAATGCTTTTACAAATAAGTGAATACCCGGCGTTGTCAGGGCATTTATTTACAGACCCATACGTTTTGTTCATTTCTCCATCTCCAACCCTTTCCGTCCACTCCGTATGCTTCATTATTCCTTCCACCTCGTCCTTAGAGCTTTGCTCAGCCAGATAATATCACTAAATTTTGTAAAAAATACTAATTTCTCAGTAATATTTTGAATATTCTGCCCCCTCCTCCGCTATGTTGTATCTTGGCCGCTCAAAAGTAATCGTGTAAATGTTGTAGGCTATTGTTTCAGGGTTGTTAAAACATCTTTGTACAACACACACAAACTCATCCACAAATATACACAAATACAAACACTTACACAAACACACACGTACTTTTATATACTTTACGTATTTTAATATAATAGCCGTACGTCTATCATATAAATCAATCAATACGAATATATACATTGTACGTACGTATGTCATCGTAATAAGTACGTACTTTTATATAATAGAGGTAAAGGTTCAGCTTTCGGGTTAGTAAATAAGCGTAGGTTCTCTTAAGAGGTGTTTCGAAGGGTTGTTGGAGTGCTTTCACAATGAAATTGTGATACTCCTCTGCCTGAGAATATGCTTGTGCTTATGCAAAAGAGCATTTTTGTGAGCTCAGTGCTGAGTAAACTCAGGGAACTTTCGGCGCCCTGGAACGTTCCCATGTCAATCGTAAACTACAAGCGAAATACGCCGGGCCGCTTACTGCGAGGAGAACTTTCCGCAAATCTGTTAGCTGCGGAAATGTGCGGCGCCGCCGCTAGTTATTCAAAGGCCGCAACCCACGGGCAAATCAACCCTTTGCTCGACCGCAGCCCTCGCTCTCTCCTCCGCTCTCGCCCTCAACTCTGCCGCTCCTGCTCTCGCCCCGATCTCGTTCCCGCTCTAGGCCCCGCCCTCGCCCTGTTCTCACACCCGCCCCCGTGATCGTCCTCGTCCCTTTCATTCTTGTCCACGATCTCGTCCCTGTTCTTGCACCTGTTCTCACGTCTGCCCTCGTCATCGTTCTGTCCTTTTCTCTCGTTCTCGTCCGCGCTCTCTTCTTTGTTCTCGCGCCTGTTCTCGTTATCGTTCTTGATCCTAACTCTCGATCCTAACACTCGACCCTAACTCCCGACCCTAACTCCCGACCCTAACTCCCGATCCTAACTCCCGACCCTAACTCTCGACCCTAACTCCCGACCCTAACTCCCGACCCTAACTCTCGACCCTAACTCTCGACTCTAACTCTCGTCCTCGTCCTTTGGCCCTCGTACTCGTCCACGCCTTCATCTCCGTTCTCGTGTCCAACTTCGCCCCGACGTCGCCAACGACATTATCCCCGCCTTCGTCAACGTCCTCGTCTCCATCTTCGTCCTCATCCCCGCCCTCGTTTCCTCTCTCGTTCTATCCTCGTCCCCGTTCTTGCGCCTAACCCTCGTCCTTGCCTTCGTTATCTCCATCCCCACCGACGCCCTGCTCTCGTCACCGCTGTCGTCCTCGTCACCGTCCTCGCCCTCGTTCCCGCCCTTATGAATTTTTTTCTCCCATTCCTCCGCGTTTACTCGCACTGTCGCTTTGGTCCCGCTTTTATCTCAACACTTGTGTCTGTGTACTTCCACTCTCGCTTTCTTTCTCATTCCAAATCTCTCCCCTTTGCTATAATTCTACTCACGAAATCTTTTTTCTGCCTTTGCTCCGTCACTTCACCCTTGTCTTTTCCCTGGGTTCGATCTGAATTATGTCTGCTATCGACCTCACTTACGTTTTAACATTGTTAGCAGATTCCTTCTGTTCTTGGATATTTTCTGCTCATGTTTGATCAGAATGCAACGTATATGATATAAGTTTGCAGTTTCTAGGGATCGAAGTTCAAAACTCAGTCATACTGTGTGGTAAGAATTATGAATATTCGATGTGTTTCGGAGTGCCATTCCTTCATTGACCATGTTGATTTGTATTTCTTTCAAGTTCCACTAGTCTAAAAACTGCTAATTCAAAAGGTCCCGTACTTTGCCTATGGATCATAGACAGCTTTTTTCCTCCCCTTGGACATTCCGTAGTTTTTATTGTGATTTCACTTCAAAGAAATAACACTTTACTCTCCGTGTATACCTCCATCACCCTGTAGTGTTTGAAAACTGAACTACTGGTGCTACAGAAGCACATACTTGTACTTTATTGCAGTCGTAACATTTACAATTTTCGGAAATTCGAAGAGTTCAACGAAAATCGGATATGCACCATTTTTATAAGCGTATCTGAGAAAAAATAATTTTTATACGTACTATCCGATAAAAAATTAAAGAAAAAATTTGAGTCGTTTTAAGAAAATCTTGTTTCTAAAATTGCCTTTATTATTTAAAATTGTAATTATTATTTAAAAGCTACTCATATGTGACAAATAGTTTTAAAATACTTGAAGCTATTTTTGATGTTTGAAAATGTCCTTTAGGCTTCATGTAAAGTGCTCTCTAAAATCAAAATGTAGGTTTCAGATTCAAGTCGTCACGACATCGGCCGAATGGATGTGAGAATATCAATTGTGATTAACATTCTGTTTATGGTTTATCCGCTAACGTTGTTCACAAATGGCTGATGGACGGACATTTTGCTGTAAATCAATTTTTCGGCATCCTGGACCAACAAAATGACCCTGATAACACACATGCTAGAGGAAGTTAATTATACATTGGAAACGAGAATTATCCCTTTTACGAGTAGCACAGAGCAAAACACTCATCAATGCGACTTTTTATGACAAAAATCGCCGATTTTACTGGTGCATTACAGTACTCCCTCTTTATTACGAAATTAGTATGTGAGAAAGTAAAAATTTTTCATCGTGCTAGAATATTGTAACATTTGTCCTCCACATTAGAACAACTTCATTTATTTTACCAATAAAATTCGTCTAGTACCTTCCGTCTTTATTACGTAAGTAGTGAGTATAAAGTACTCCCTGTCTATTGCTTAAGCAGTATATGAGCAAGTAAAAATTGTTCATCGTATTATAATATTGCAACATTGGTCCTTCACATTAGAACAAGTTAATCTTTTACCAATAAAATTCGACTAGTGTCTTCCCTGTTTTTTACGTAACTAGTAAGTATAAAGTACTCCCTCTTTTTACCTAAGTAGTATATGAGAAAGTAAAAATTGTTCATCGTGATAGAATATTGTAACATTCGTCCTCCACATTAGAACAACTTCATCTTTTTACCAATAAAATTCGACTAGTACCTTCCCTCTTTATTACGTAAGTGGTAGGTGAAAAGAACTTCCTCTTTATTACGTAAGTAGTATGTGAGAAAGTAAAAATTTTTCATCGTGCTAGAATATTGTAACACTGTCCTCCACATTAGAACAACTTGATATTTTTTCCGCTAAAATTCGACTAGTACCTTCTCTCTTTATTACGTAAGTGGTAAGTGTAAAGAACTTCCTCTTTACTACGAAAGTAGTATTTTAAACATTTTAAAGTAAACATTTTAAAAGTAAACATTTTTCATCGTGCTAGAAGATTGTAACATTCGTCCTCCACATTAGAAAAACTTAATATTTTTACCAATGAAATCCGTCTGCTACCTTCCGGTCTTTGCATGACGGGCTTCCGGTTGCTAGGCCCGCCTCTCGCGCGCGCCGCTCGGCGTCTGTTAGCACTGTATTACGCCGCCGTAAACAGAGGTCGCGCGCAGCGGAGCGCCGCCCGCCTTTTATTTATGTATCTGCTGTTTCTACGTCTCCAAGGCGACGTAGAAAAGTTACTGCGCGGCCGCGGGGCCGGCGACGCCGCGGCGCGGGGACGGGGGGAGGGGGTAATTGGGTTTACTGTACGTTTTACGCGCGGGCTCCAACGGGCGGCGGTAGTCGTTTGCCGTCGCAGTGGCCGAAGTGAAGGTTCTAGGAGGCATCATAACCTCAATCCAAGGCGCGCTCCGGATGCACTAGTAGAGTTGCTTTGTTGCTGGGCTTCGTAAATCAAGCAAGTTGCCGTTTTAAAAACAAAAAAAAAAAGCCTTCAGAGGAATGTTGCACGGAGTGGAACAAACTTTTTAAAATGAGAGGTGTTGTGTACTCTTTGTGCTATCAATTTCAGGATGAATGTTGTGAACACAACCTCATATCAATTTATGAGATGGAAAAAAATATACTATTGTATTATTTTATGTAAATTCATAAACTGGATGTTTTCGTATAGTTTTTTTAAAAAAGGAGAAACTGCTCCCCAGACAAGTTAATTTTGTTGTTATATACGTTACCCAATACAAGTTATATTTATCTTCAGATTTCTTCTAAAGAGAGGTGCGAATATTTGGCAGAGAGTACTACAATACTATATATTTAAGAAGAAGCCTATCATGACAAGCGAAAAAAGACGAATCTAATGATATATAGTCAGATGAGCATTTTTTCAGTAATTTTGATATTTTTCGCAACTCGTGTTTAAAGCCCGGTATACTCGGTACAGTTTTCGTGCAGATTCTCATACAGTTTCTGTACAGAAACTTCAAGATTCCTAACTAGAAGCATTAAAGCCGAAAGTCGCGAATACACGGTCTATATGTTTTCTGCACGAACCGCCACAAGCCACCGCTAGGGGGTCTAACGAGGAACAACTGAATTGCGCCGTCCGAGTATTTTTAGTGGTGGTATTTCTGCTCGTGCGTTCTGGCTGTGATCTTTATGTAGTATTAACTAACCATCAGGAGCATATGAAGGAAGTTTATCACAAGGCATCACTCCACACAATCGTACCTTGACACACCTAACCACAAACTGGGAATGGCCGATTACCGTTAGTGAACGATTCTGCCGCTAGAGGCGCTTGAGTCAAACTGTGGGCTTTCTGCATGAAAAATTCTGAACATGTTCATGTAGAAAACGTGCAGTATGGACTGCACGTTCTCTGTAAGTTCAATCTGTACAACTGTACCGTGTATACCGGGCTGAACGGATATTTTGAACGGATAACAGTCCGCCACACAAGGTCACACAGCACTCCCCTTGCTAGTGCATGCTGTGTATCGCGGGAGGTGGCGTGATCTTTTCCCGCCGGTTTTCCGAGATCTGTCACCGACCTACCCGTCGACTTGTGAGTTTCCCCCTCCGAGTATCTCCCTCAAGCTGGGACCCACCCCAGTCGGCAAGCTTTTAAGTTCTCGACTGCGCCCCCAGCATTGGTGGTAGGGTGGTGCATACAAGTGTGTGTAAGTAAGGGATGAGAATGGGACAAGGAAGAGGAAGGAAAAATTGCTTGCGGTTCGTGGCCTGTTTCTTAGAGTATTGCTTGGTGTTAATCAAATGAAGCACGGAGAACTACCGAACAAGCGTTCGACCTCTAGAATCATTTTCCATCAGCGCCTGAATTCGAGCTCGATATCTAGCTAGAGTGGGCTGTAATCTTCAAAGCGACAGCTGATCGCAGGAAATTCAGGAGATTAGTTGCCCCATCCACAGCGAAAATGGAAAGAACCAAGCTATGACGTGTGGTTTCCCTAACTGCTGGGAATATCCTAATGGATCACCAGAGATCGTACGTGACCTAAAGAACTAGCAACCATCTAGCTAGCGTCGAAGACCCTGTCACCGTCGGGACTCGAATCCCGGGACCTCTCGTTCAGAGGCACTGCAGTGACATCACTTGATGTCCTGAGCCACCTAAGACGCTGGGAACATTCTTGTAGGGCTGATGAAAGGGTGAAGGGCCGTGGGCGGAAGCTGTTGGAGCTGCTAAAAAAAAAATAGGGGGGGGGAGAGTAGTCAACGGGAAGGAGGTTTAGGCTCAAACATAACCAACACAACAGCCCAATATTTTCCAATGAAGTTTGTTCATTTTCTGCATGTGCAAACAAAACATGCTGATTTATAATCTTATATAGGAAAATTAAAGATGAACTTGCGTGACAAGAATTTGAAGTCTTTCGTACTGGAGTATCTCGGTAATTGTGATAACTTGGATGGTAAAAATGTTAATGGTGACAAATACCATGCAGTTGTCGAACTAAAAATACTAAAAGGGAATGAAAATCATTGAAGTCTAGTGAATTATTAGTTTAGAGTCACTTCAAATACGTTTTAAAACTTTAAGGCCGTGGTCGTTCTTACCTAGATAATAATTATGTCAAGTGTTCACGCATGACCGGGACATTCAATAATGTTATTTCCACATCCATATCGAAAACAAAACTACGTACTGATGTGTAGACATTATTGAACATTGATAATCGATTCTTCCTACGCAATTTGTTGCTCATTAATTGTATACACAGAAAGTTACGAGACATTTTCTTTATAACTCATTTTGTAAGATACTTAACGAAGTTCTACTTCCATAATTCATATTCATAAATGACTTTTTATTTACTTGAATAAACAGAAAAATAAATAAGAGTAACTAATAATACTTCATTGTGACAATAATACCCAAGAACACTTTCATTTCATTTTATCTATAGGCGAATGAAGCACCACTTTTACGAGTATAATCTTTCCTGTTCATTATCTCTCAAATTATTACGAGAGTAATTAGGCGTAGGTTTTACACTGATCTCTTAATTCTTCACTCTTGCAGTTAATTTCCTGAATATGTAGAATAATTGATCAAATATTTACCTATTGCGTTTACTTGCTTTTATTGATATTTAAATGAGAGTACAAAGGAGTCATTTCTTTAGAAATCGTGATAATTACATTGTATTATTACTACAAAAGAGGTATTTAAAAAAACGACGAGCGTCCTTAGAAATTAAACAATTTCGTTTCGGAAACCACAGCATTTGTGATGTATTTCATTCCGAAGATGAAAGGAATCGCATTGCTTTCAGCGCCTCTAGGCAGTTCTTCAGCCGAATAACTACTTTCTCTGTGCCAATTCGATAATGAAGCAAAAACATTGGAAGCCGCGCAGCCAATATAGATCGGTTTGAATAAAGCAGCAATTTTCTCTTCGTTAGTTCTGTGTACATTTTATTATTGAATAAAAGGCAATTTCGTAAGAGAGTTGCAAATTGAAGCGCAGGAAGCAAAATGGTTTTCCTTTTTAATTCGTGACGCTAGCTTTGAGTGTAATTTCAGGTATATTTAAAGTAAATCTACAAATGATGTGGAAAGTATGAAAAGTACCTCAACAGTGAGACAACATTCTCAACAATATGTCGACATTTTTGAAACTTATATTTCTTAATCTTGTCCGTTATTCTTCAAATGATATTCATTATTGGATAATTGGATATACAATGGCTAGCGGTTCGCGCGCAATGGTTCTTTCCTCATTCAGGACCCATTCTCATAATCAGAGACGCGCTTTCGAATTAACTCTGATTTTCTCACTGTTGGAGCGAACATTCAAAAGGTGATATGTCCATTTGGTAAAAGTTGAGCTCTTCTGTTGTTTTTACCAAAATTGTATATCCGGAAAAAAGTGAGATTGTGACATACCGATATGTCACATGAAAATAAACAAACATTTATTTGCAGACTATATGATGGAACATGCATTAGAATATATCACGAGAGCAAAGGCTTAGCAACGACCGGGAATAAACAATGTAGTTTTTGTTTATTGTAAATGCATTAGGAGGTGGCTGCATGCCGAAAGTAGAAAATTTGGGATTGGGCGAAGAAGTTTAGACGATCGAAAGGTCAGCTACACCAAAATATAACGAACGAATGGATTGGCTGGGTGAGAGAAGGACGGTCAAATGTTATGAAAAAAAAAGAAGATAAGTCTTCGAGGGGTGAATCATGCAGGAAGATTTCATTCTGACCACCATCGCGTGTCTGAACTGATCGTAGGTTCGTGAGAGGGAGCGAGTGTAGTGCAGATAGTCAGAGTCGGGTTATCAGATCGTGAAATTTTAAGGACAGTAAATGATATTGCAGATATTGCATGTGGAAGTAATATTGACGCATAAATTGGGACTTTGTCGGGAGTGGTAATCGAATTATAGATTTCGGGACTATGTCATAGGACGTAATCGGGACTGAAAATTTTGATAGTTTGAGACCAGTTTGGATAGGAGCAGAAGATGATTTCTTGGGACTTTGGACTACGGCAAGCTCGCAAGATATTTCGACTGAGAAGTCTACGAGGGACATCAACGAAGAATAGATAAGTTAACCGCGGTATAAAATTCTAAATTCAAAGATATCTTGATCAAAGGCCTAACATTAAAATCATGTATTAAATTCACTATATTGTTTGCAAAAAGGTAACAATAAACTTTGTTAAATTTTGTTCTTTAGAAAAGAAAGTGATCTTTCATTTAGTCAATCCAAACAGTAATGAACTAGGAATTAGAATCATTCTATTTCAGATTCCCAGCAGCGCTGTATAGTCTGCGGATCCTATAATCCATTATAAAGGTAATAATCGCGCGCAATGGTTCTTTCCTCATTCAGGACCCATTCTCATAATCAGAGACGCGCTTTCGAATTAACTCTGATTTTCTCACTGTTGGAGCAAACATTCAAAAGGTGATATGTCCATTTGGTAAAAATTGAATTCTTCTGTTGTTTTTACCAAAATTGTATATCCAGAAAAAGTGAGATGTTTTACAATATTTTAAATGGAACTCTTCGTTAAGTCAAAGACGGTGTTGAAATATGTAAAATAAGTCGTATATTTCTCGTTTTTATTGCAAAAGAGTGAAGTGGACATGTAACGTTTTGAATGTTTGCTCCTGACTTAAGAACATTTAAAAAGATGTGAGAAAATCGGCAGAGATACATGAGGTCATACGGGGTCTGATCGCGCACAGAGTCAACGAAGTAATCAAAATTTATATCACAACCGTAAACAAACTCTTAATGCATTCAATTTTTTAAATAAATATATGTTAAGGAATATATTTATATTATTTTGATAAGAAATAAAAGAGGTCATCTTCGTCAACATATTATTTTTATTCAGATAGCCGGCTTTCGTCGACTTTGCCGTCATCATCAGTCTCGCTGCTTGAGGCAAAAGTCGATAGACTGTGCCTAAAAATAATATGTTGACGAAGATGATCTCTTTTATTTCTTCTCATAAGAATGTCAACAACACCAAATCAGAATTCCCACAATTATATTATTTTTCTATAACTTTCATTTCCCATTTTTCAACAACTCTTAAAAGTACCATGTACCGAGAGGGGTTAGATAATCGAAAATACTTGAAACCGTGATTTTATTTCGTGGCAGTGACATGTGTACTTCGGACGTAACGTTTTACGATGTCAAATGATGTACCATGTACCGAGAGGGGATAGATAATCGAAAATACTTGAAAACATGATTTTATTTCGTGGCAGTGACATGTGTATTTCGGATGTTTCGTTTTACGATGTCTAATGGTGTACCATGTACCGAGAGGGGTTAGATAATCGAAAATACTTGAAAACATGGTTTATTTCGTGGCAGTGACATGTGTATTTCGGACGTAGCCTTTTACGATGTCTAATGATGTACCATGTACCGAGAGGGGTTAGATAATCGAAAATACTTGAAACCATGATTTTATTTCGTGGCAGTGACATGTGTATTTCGGACGTAGCGTTTTACGATGTCTAATGATGTACCATGTACCGAGAGGGGTTAGATAATCGAAAATACTTGAAACCATGATTTTATTTCGTGGCAGTGACATGTGTATTTCGGACGTAGCATTTTACGATGTCTAATGATGTACCATGTACCGAGAGGGGTTAGATAATCGAAAATACTTGAAACCATGATTTTATTTCGTGGCAGTGGCATGTGTATTTCGGACGTAGCGTTTTACGATGTCTAATGATGTACCATGTACCGAGAGGGGTTAGATAATCGAAAATACTTGAAACCATGATTTTATTTCGTGGCAGTGACATGTGTATTTCGGACGTAGCGTTTTACGATGTCTAAGATACCGCGAATCGTCGTTTTACCACAAACGTCTCCTCCTCCGTCCGTCTCGTGCGTCCGCTGTTGCAATCTGTTCGGCGTCGCCAACACCGTAAATGTCTGCCCCGCAGAACCCTCGCGATCAATCCGAGCGATCTGCGGACATTAACTCTGCGCTTTATGGAGGGCCCGCCCCCTTGGATGTCCCGCTTTCAATCACCGGCGACTTCCGCGCGACGTTTGAGAAGGCGGCGCGCCCCTCGGCCCGCACCACGTCTGGAGGCGGATGTGACGTCACTCCGCTGGCCGCTCGGATTCTTAGGGAGGTTTTGACTGGCGTTTCATTCAGTGATACGAGGCAAGCACGTTACTTGTATGTTCGAAAAGTCTGTATGTTTCTGTCCCATACGGTTACCGGTGGAATTGATTGACTAGGTATTCGTTTCTAAGAAAGAAAGGAAAAAAACAACACTGTAGGGTATTCGTGTGGTAATATAGAAATATATTTGTACATGTATGTATACATGAATACAATACAACTTTAAAAAATATTTTAAAATAATAGTAATAATAATAATATTTATAATAATAACAATAAAAATAATAATAATAATAACAATAATAGTAATAATAAAGCAAGAGACATATTTTGACGGAAATATGTGTTGGGGTCTATAGTACAACGACAATAGTAGTAACGATAATAACAATGCCGATAGAAATAAGTAAATGGTTATGAGTATCCTATACTGATATTTTGAACAATTAAACAAGTGACGTTCTAACTACACTGCATTCAACATTACAACACTATCTTGCTCTTCACTACTCTTTCTTATTTTATATTCTATTCCTCTTTCCAACACGATACGAAACTTTAATTCAAACATGACATTAAAAATTATTGTTTTTAATACACATTTATGATGAAGTAGTTATGTAAATTGGTCTAATGTCATGACTGCTGATACTTACTCGGTATGTGTTTTTACGAGTACTACAACTGAATACGGCACGACTATCTTCTGGATATCCTAAAAAATGAAATGCATTAAAAAGTATTTATTTCTGTAAATTAGGATTTCCAATATCCATTAATAACTTGATAATTCAACTCATTAACATGATTCATTTTACAACTTATTAATATTCGAATTGTATTAGATGCGGACAAAATGGTAGCAGAACATTTTTAATTCATAAAAAAGTAGAAGAAACTAGAACGTACAAAACTTTTAGCACATACCATCTTGAAATATTTTAGAATCGCGGGCCTGAAAAGTTCAGGCATACAGAAGTGCGGAAGTTTTGCGTGTATGTGTGTGTGTGTGTGTGTGTGTGTGTGTGTGTGTGTGTGTGTGTGTCTGTGTGTGTGTGACAGATTGTAAGAGCGAAAGCGGCGCCCCAGGCGGCGCGAGCTGAAACTACGCCACTAGCGTGGCTGCCGGCGAAATATTCCGCCCCCTTCCCCCTTCTACAGATTCCGACCGATATTTCTTCGGCGTCGTTAGGAGGCGCTTTGGAGATCCGAGCGCCTCTGAGGCACAGAGCAGTTTTTTCTCGTCGAGGAACTGGGAGCTGAGATTTTCTCCTAAATACACGTTCTGAGGACCTTCCTCTGAGCTGACAGGCTACAAGCGATTCGGGTAGTTGGAGATGCGAGGCTGTCACTTGTTACGACGTCCGGGTCTGAGGGAGAGAAATACGGAAAGGGATTAACGTAAGAGCCTGGAGAGAGGAATTGGCAGGAAGAGGGGTAAGGGATACCATTAGGGAAATATAAGAAATGATTGGAAAGGAAAGACGAAAAGGAACAGGAATGATATAAGAAAAGGGAAGGAGAAAGCCGGGCAGTGTTCAGAAAGCAGGAGACGAGGATAAAGTCATTAGGGAAGATCGTCTACGATTCAGTCAACACGTCCATTCTCCGAAAGGTAATTTCCTTATATAATCTTTGACCTTGGTGAATTATTTTACGCATTATTAATTTTTTTTGCGTAAAGGCACTGTCTCGAATATTCTCCACTAAGTATCTAAATGGGCGCGCTTTGATTCTCACAACGGAAATTAATTTATTATTTGTTAATTTAATATCAAACGTAAAAGAACATTTATAAGATTTCTAATAGGCTTAATTTGGATTTGAAATAAAATATGCTCATTTATCAGCCCAGAACAGGAAATAACGCGCTCATACTTCTGCTTTAAGTAATTAGAAACCAAATGTATTTTTTGTGCAATAATTTGGGCAAAATATTTGCGAATAAGGTAATATTTTGGTGGTTCAGGTAACGTTCTTATAACTAGTGCAATTAGTTTCGAATGATTCTTTGTCAAATCTTGTCCAAATACAACCAGATGCATCTTTTGTGAACAACGAAGCCAAGTGCAGCTTTTTATACACAATTATAGTGAAGATAATACTAGACTACACTGAAATTGTACCTTGAATGAAATTCAACATTTTTAGATATTTTGAGAATGTAAAACAGGAAAGTCATAATGAAATTGTGTGGTTGGCTATTATTTAAAACAGAGAAGTGGTTGAATTTGAAGATCCGCTGTAATTTTTAAGTGTTTGCGCGCGCATTACAAGTACAATTGGTGTATTGTACAATGACGCCCAATCAATAAATTGATTGATTTTTTCGTGTTTCCGGGCTCGTCAACTGCTTTGGTCATTTGTCTCGTTAGTGTAGTGCATGTTTTTTTCTCGGGAGATGGCGGTGATCGTCCCCCGCTGAATGGCGATATCCGGCGCCGACCGACCGTCATGGGGTTTCCCCCTAACCAGAACTCTCCCACCAGCGGAGCACCGCCCCAGCCGGGACAAGCTCTAAGCTCCCGACCGGTCTCCCGGAATATGTAGTAGTGTAGTGCATGTTAGTGTAAGTGTGTGTGTGTAAGGGGAGAGGCTAGGACAAGGAAGAGGAGGGAAAGATCGCGCGCGGTCCGTTTGTTAGGGCACTGCTTCGGCATTGGTCTGGTGTTGGTCGGAGAAACCACGGAAAACTACCGATCAGAGCCGCCCGCCTCTAGAATTCTTCTCCAGGCAGCGACTGAATTCGATCTAGCTGAAAAGCTAGTGTCGAAAATCCTGCCGCCGTCAGGACTCGAACCTAGGACCTCGCGGTCAGGGGCGCTGCAGTGACATCAGTTGATACACTGAGCTACCGCTCCCGGTAACGCATTTAGTCTTGGAGTCAGTTTCGGGAACAAACTGGTGAATACCCTTCTGGTCGTTTTTGACGGGTTTCGCGCAACTCGTAATTGCATGAAAATACTAACATTTTCTACTATCTTTTAGACCACATTACATTTAAGGCACGGAAGCGAATAATTACACATCTGATAAGTAAATCTTATCATTTCTTCTTTGGATAAAGACTCCGAGATCATGAAAAAACCTGGGCGTCGTACATCGAAACAAAAGCTGTATGAAGCTGTGATTCTGAGACTGGAATTCCTTTAGAATTGGAATATTTCGATCAAGATTTTTAAAAAACTTAAAAGAGTGTTGACCTACGTAATTGGCCCTAACAGGCTGGAGATTCAAAGCAAAAAAGAGGAGATAAAATGAATACTTGTGAGTAAAAACAGGAGAAAGCCCATACACCTTCGTATAATCTTAGAAGGAAACGAAAGAGAGATTTACAGCAGAGGTGAATATCATGCTTCATGAATATTAATAAGTGTAGTTTGAAAGAGCTCTATTACATTTTGCACACGATCCGACCAAGATAGGCCAGTGCATGAAATGTCTGAACACGGCACCAAACGGAGAATATTGTAGTGTTTTGTAGTGTTTTACCTTTTTGTTATCTGTACGTTAGTTTCCTAGAATAATGAATTTTCATCTTCCCCACTACTTACTGAACTAAAACACTTCGCGCGAAAATCTGATAACTCGTGTTTTACTGCTCCACGCTAGGATGGCACCACTAGTGCGCTTCGTAACCGGAAGAGGGATTTTATCTCGTTGCTCCAGCTTTGTTTCGTGCAAGAAC
Organism: Teleogryllus occipitalis; assembly: GCA_011170035.1. Classification (NCBI taxonomy): domain Eukaryota; kingdom Metazoa; phylum Arthropoda; class Insecta; order Orthoptera; family Gryllidae; genus Teleogryllus; species Teleogryllus occipitalis. Next base: position 65,699 of record BLKR01003515.1, on the reverse strand, counting down.
GTGAAGCTGAAAAGTTTTGTTCCAACTTTTATTTATTTTGAACATCCAATTGTATTTTTCTCTCTTTTTCCCTTTCTCTCTCTCGCTCTCTCTGTGTGCTTTCCCCTCTCATCCTTTCTCTCTCTCAAAGATATATATATATATATATATATATATATATATATATATATATATATATATATATCCTTGCTTTCTTCTCTCTCTTATTCCCTTTCTCTCTGTTTTCCTATCTCTCCCCCTCTTTCTTTCTTTCTTTCTTTTATTTCTCACTTTCCTTAAACATAAGAGGAAAGTGTAATTAGCGAGGTTTGAAACTTATTACGTACATAATAATTTTCTATGCTTTACTGGATCATTTTTGACATCGTTTCATTTTTTAGCGTGGAATTAATTTTGACCAAAGTGATGTGTGAAATTTTCCCTCGCAATTCCACTTACCCAGGTTTTGATCGTAGCATATTGACATTGTCGTCTTTCATCGTCTAAGTCAGTGTGGTGAGTCAGATTAGGCCAGGTGAGATTTCAACTTACACGCCTTTGGATTCATCTTCATTATAATTTATTCTCCTTACTAAACGATCCCGTTGATGATTGATAATTTGAAAGATTTTATCTGATCTTTGTGTAGTAAGTATAGGGAAATCTTAGTACTTACATCGAAACAATAATTTTGTTCCTTTGCTTTTAATACTGCAGTTTTTGGATCGATAAAGACATCAATGCCATAGCGTCAATACTGTGTGCGAGAACATCAATTACTCGCGTTTCAATATTCGTCCCCACATTATTCGCCCACAGTATGGATATATTCGGTATCGATATATCTTTACTAGGCTGACTTAGTTAAGAGTTAAAATATTAATTACTTTGTCTGGGCATTTGATCTAAAGTATTATCGATAGTTCCGATTCGTATCGATACTTATAAATTTTTATATTCCAATATTCTAATTTTTTATATCCCAATAGTCTAAATGTATTTCAAAACAGATTTCGACACTAGCTAAACAACTGGATCGAATTCAGCCACTGTCTGCAGGAGAATTCTAACGGCCGACTTCTCTAATAGGTAGCATGATGTGGTTTTTCCGATCAACACCAAGCGAATACCGGAGAAGTACCCTACCAAACGGGCCACGGACCGCGCGCGATCTTTGCTTGGTCTTCCTTGTCCTATCCTGATCCTTACTATCACAAACACACACACACACACATACACACACGTACATGCGCTACACTACAGCATATGGCGGGAACTTAGAGCTTGCCCCAGCTGGAGCGGTGCCACGCTGGTGGGAGATACCTGTTTGGGGAAAACCCCCGAAAAACGATGTGGGTCGGCACCGGATCTCACCATTCAGCCGGGAAAGATCACCACCTCCTCCCTCGATAAAAACGGGAACCTTGACCTTAGGGATTTACGGGAACCATGACCTTAGGAGTTGAATCACCCATCAATCAATCGAAAAAGACATTGCGGTTTTGCAACCGTAATCGATTCAACAGCATCGATACCGCTGGCCGCCGGTTGAGGAACGCGCCAGTGTATGGTGGCAGCTCTTGGCCTCGTCGCCTCCCCCCTCCCCCGCACGCAGCGCGAGCGCCCTCGTCGGCGCGCGCTCGCAATTTGTTGGGCGTCCGTCGGGTGACAAAGCGGCCATTAGGGCGTGCGTCGTGCCGAGCAGCCGAGGGCGTGCGCGTGTCCGGGAACGCGGCGCCGCCGTCGCTTATCTGATGGTCGCACGCGAGCGCCGCCGCCGCCACCGCCGCCGAGCAGTGGTTTGAAAACGGGAACAAACGCGCGCGCCCCGCGTCCGTGGAAGGAACTATAAATTGGCCTCCACTATAAATTTACCGTCTTGTACTATTATGTGCAAGGGTATGCAAATATAAGCCAAGTAGCTTAAAGAGCCGTCTATCTGGATGGCCCAGGTGGGTAAGAACGTGTACTGATTCTGCTGTTTCGGTCCGAAGGGTCGCGGGTTCGATTTCCGCCAATAGCGTGAACGCTTGTGTCATGTGTGTGTGCTGTTGCGGAGGGCTCCGTCTTCTGATGACCTCAGGTCAGAGGAGCCCGAAAGTGTGTTGGTGTCTAGTTGTTGATACATGGGCGGCCAAAATTAATTCAAATTTGGGGTTGCTCTTGGAAATCAATCATTTGTAACAATTCTTTGGCCTTATTAACAGCTAAGGGTATATATTTCAAACCTCACGCCTTGGACTTACTGTTTTTCTGTCAAAACTGCGGGCGGGCTCCTAGAGAGAAAGGCAATGCATTTTTTGTTTGAGGCTCGTTGGAATGGCTGAGCTGCTTTAAAATTTTGAGCTACTTTCTGGGAATGGCGTCAGAACGCGCCACGGGAGAGACACCAGGAAGCGACCAGAGAAAGATAGTATTTCGTTTTGTCGATAATCTGCGAATCAAACGTCTTTCCAAACAAAGACGTGATGGAATCGCGTTGTTTGAAAAGCAGATCGCCAAGAGTTTTGCGGCGACTCACCTCGCTCGAGTAAAACGCTATTAATGTGCACGTATCTATTCAACTGACAGTTATTGCAAGTGGGTTGGGTTGGTATTGCGACCCCAGCAGGATTATTGGCGCGCAATCTTAGCTCTAACGCACGCATTACGATATAAAACGATTTTATTTTCGCCCAGACGAGGTAATACTGACAACTTCTTCAATACTCAATAATTCTTACGCTGAGGTAAACGAATAGCTCTTAAATAATTAGCTTTCAGAATTTTCCGTTGTGTCAACTGAGTAGAAAAAAGGCAGGAGTCTTGTTCTTCAGTACGAAAACACCTACAGATGCTCTCCCAAAAAACCGCAAGTATTTTGCAGTCTCAACACAATGGTCGAATATGCATTCCATCGAGACGTATAGCATAACCGATATCGGCTGAATGAAAGTCATAGGAAAGAAATTTGAAAGGCGATAATTTTTTCTATCAGCTACTATAACAGGTATCTCATGGAATCCATTAAGTGCCATGTTGAATACAACACTGCACGTGTTGATAGGAATTCACCGTTCCATTAGACAAGCAACAAATTAACAATGAGACAATGTGTAGTTTTCCTACTAGTATTCAGCAAGAAGTTTTATTGTGTATATCTAAATCATATAATGAAGTATAATCATATATAAAAATCATATAATGAATAATACGTCATATCTATATAAAGTATATCTAAATGCCCTACTTTGAAGACATATCTTAAATAAACACATTTATGAAATATATTTAATTTTTAGTTAGTAGTTATTTCAAGTTTCAAGAACCGTTATTTATAATCAATTTTTTTTTTCGAAAAGTAATTGTTTTATGTCCGCGTTCGCAGCTTGTTCCGCCCAGTGTGCGTGGCTTGCCGCCAGGCGCGCCCTTGTCGCCCGATCGCCCTCGCGTGCTCACCGCTGTACCGGTGGAGCTTTGACGCGGGTGCTGTGTAAATATGCGCTCACGATGGAAGAATAGCTGAGCCCACAAGAATGTGGCAGCTCAGAGTGATATCTAAACCTTCGTGTTCACGTGATGGACGTTCATAGAGCTGCGGTCGAGTTGCCCGCAGTCACGGCGCACAGCATTATATACAGTCGACTCTGTCTATAGTGAACTCGGATGTAGTGAACTCTCGGTTATAGCGAACTTAAGTCACTGATCCCGTTTCTATTACAATACAAATAAGCACAAGCCGATCCGGTGGCCGAGATCGCTAAGGCAGTAGTGTCGTAGTGATCTCGGACTGAAGGGTTGCGGGTTTGAGCCCCGCCTCGGGCATGTTTGTATTTGTGTTCGTCCTTTCATCCCTTATGATCACTGTATCGTTTCCTCTTCATAGTTACCATACCGTTAATTCCAAGTGGTCGCTAATGTCCTAGATGTTGATGCGACCTCAAATAAATAAATACATTTTTAAAAAAGCACAAGAAGATTCTATTATAGTGAACTCTGAAGTTCGGCTATAGCGAACATAGGAAATGCAACGTTCTGGTAATTAATTCCTTCCTGAAAAAACTATGACACCTTAGTGCACCAAATTCCAACACTGGGGTACTTGGAAAGTACGTCGGCCAAAGATCATCGAAGAATTCTCCCCTGAGGAGGAGGTATCCGACATGGAATAAATACCTTACTGAATACCTTATGGCACTCAATTTCACTGCAGGAATAATGTAAGCACAGGAATCGCGCGACTGCCACAACCTGGCGACACCCGCCGCGCCGCTCAGAAAAGCGATCGATTTCTTCAGCAGCTTGCGCCATTGCTCTATCGAAAGGATCTCGTATGTTATTATGTTGAGCACAAAGGCCTTTGAAGAGTGGGACAGTCAGTACACATACGAGGTGGATCCTTAGAGATAGTGGACAATGCAGAATCAAGAGTGGAGAGAGCACGAAATCTGGAGTAGAATCTAGAGAAATTAGTAATAAAAAAGTACACAACAAACAATTGAGAATAATTGGTTTCTTAAGGTCAAATTAATCATGAAATTTTTAGTTCACGCTCTTAATGTATTTTGCTTTTTCACTATATTAATAAAATCAATCATTATGGAGAAAATATATTTAATTGTGACATCATCCAATATAGTGGTCTCTGATACCAAAAAACAAAAAACGTAAGTCCCCAGAAGTTCGCGATATACGGAGTCGACTGTATTCCGGAGAGATCTCGCAAAATTGGAAGATTTCGGCGTTAGAATAACTCAGTCTGATCAATGTGCGAGCTAGCAAGTAAAGAGCGTGCTACTGTTACACATGCTTATTTTTTGCATTACATTATCACTGAAACATGTATAGTTAAAATATCGATGTTTCTGCACCATCTTTTTCAAATTTCTTAGCAAGATAAGTTTTCTTCTCACTCTACTAAATATTTGGTGAACGTCATTTTTTATAAATACCGCTGAACCCCTTATCGCTGAATACCGCTGTAAAAGTCAGTGTACCCCTTCCGCTACGGTTTGATTGACTGATTAGCGATTCCGGGCACGTTAACTGCTACGGTTTATGATGGCGATAGACGGCGGTGTCCAACGGGTGAGAGGTACATCGTTGCGGGAGATGTTGGTGATCCTTCCCCGCTAGATGGCGAGATCCGACCGTCCCGTTGGCTTGAGGGGTTTTCCTCAACAAGGTATTTCGAACACGCGCGAAGCCTCGCCAGCCGGGACAATCTTTTAGATCCCGACATGTGCAGTAGTGTACGGCATGTAAATGTAAGTGTGAGTAAGTAGGGGGTAGGACAGGACAAGGAATGGGAAAGAAAGATCTCGCCCGTTTCGTGTCCCGTTTGTTAGGGTACTGCTTCGGCATTCTCATGGTGTTGATAGGAAAAAATACAGAAAACTACCGTTCAGAGCAGTATGGTAGGTCGGCGTCGGATCTCCCCATCCAGCGGGGGAAGAACACTGCCACCTCCCTAAAATGACAACAGGAACTGTACTTACGGGACTAATGACCGTAGATGTGGACGCGCCCGGAATCTATAACAATCAGTCAATCAATCAAACGAATATAAATAAATGTGATGAAGGTCAATAAAAATAAAATAACTTTTAAGCGTAAACGGTGCCAATTACAGCAGTTTTGTTCGCAAGTGCTCTTTCAAATGTTACTATCTGCTGCTGCCGTCGTCAATTGCGAAATCAGCAGATATTCTTTGATAGCTCATCATGGTTATGTCCGTCCGCGGTTTAGAGCAACGGCATTTTATACGGCTGAGGGTATACGCCTCAGTTCTCGCCACGTCAGTGCAGCCACACTTCGAGACTATTTCTTTCAATAAAAATTAAAAACTGAATGTGATTGTAGGAGGGTAAGAAACTTCGTTGCGAAAGTTCAGTAGATTACAGGAGAGCTCTGGACTCTGTTACCTGCCCTGTCAAACAGCCCCGAAGTTGTCTCAGATGCTAAGACAGTGTTAACTGTACCGTGTGTTCGCTAGTTGGTTTCCTTTTATTGCTACCAATCATTATTGTAGACAATTCGAACCTCGCAGTGTGAACAAGTTAGAATTTAGATTGACTTTCAATTCTTTTTATTTACACTTCAAAAATCTTAAATACACGCTGTGTGAGTTTTAAGAGCTAACTTTTTCCCGCTAGGGCGGTAAGCTTCGGACATTAGTACACTCCGGGTCTCTTACCTTTAAAACTAAATCCCCATGCGAAGCTATGTCATAAAACATTTGTAATCAATGCTCATGTACATTTTATTGTGTAAATAAGCTGTTTGTATAATTGAAATTCAGAAGAACATAAAGAGGATATTTTTAGTACATTATGTTATAATATATTTTAATGGTTACATATCTGATAAGTATAAGTTATTAGTATGGTATTGAGGTAATGAATTAGAACAAATACACGCAGCGTATTGTCTCTGATTTTGATTGGAAAACCTCCATGCACCTGTTGTTAATTTTATATTTTTATATTCGGTTCTCAGCAGCAAGGTACACATTGGTAAAGGTGTATCCGTAGGGGCTTGAGAATACAGTCGATCCCCAATCTCGATCTTCATGAAAATGCAAACAAGCAAAGTGATTCGGAAGGCGGCGTAGGGAGGTTAATGGTGTCGTTTACATTTTTAAGGGGAGTGCGCGCGGGCCCTCAGCAAACAGCGAGGTAAGAGCGCCGTGTTGAAACAGCCGCGTCTCTGCTGGAGGGAGAGATGGCCGCGTTCTGTCCCGAGGTGAAGAGCACACAAAATCGGCCGATGCGCTGCTTTCTATCAGCGGTCGCGACCCCCTCTCGCGCACGCAACGTGGATTTCCGGGGACCGGTGATACTACGGTTGGTTGGTTGCTAGTGATTCCGGGCGCGTCAGCTACAATGGTCATTCGTCTCGTACGTGTAGTGCATGTTTTTGATTGGGTGGGGGTGAACTTCCCCCGCTGGATGGCGAGATCCGGCGCCGACCTACCGTCGGATAGCGGGATTTTCCCTCGACCAGGTGTCCCCCTCCAGCGGGGCAGCGCTCCAGCCGGGACAAGCTCTAAGGTCTCGATATGTGTGGTAGTGTAGTGCACATTAGTGTAAGTGTTTGTGTGTGTGTGTGTGTGTGTGTGTGTAGGGGGGAGCTTAGGACAAGGAAGAGGAAGCAAAGATCGCGCGCGGTTCAACGGAGAAACCACAGAAGAGGTGGTACTACGGCAACTAGGGGGTATAGATATAAGCTTTATTCTACAATTAGGCAGGTCTTGGCTGGTAGCAGAAACATAAAATTTCAATTATAATTACAAATACAATTACAAATGAAAAACTATATATATATATATATATATATATATATATATATATATATATATATATATATATTAGATAAATAAACTTACATTTTCCACAAATGTACATACACGCGTACATACATACGTAGACAAAGGAACTCTCGTAAACACACCAGCCTGCACCTATTTCCTCATTGCATTACACACCATCCTGCACCTACTTTTTGACAAACATGGATAAACAGTTTTACCTATCCTCACAGTACAATATTTGGTACTTAAAATAATTACATTTCTAACACGTGAAACTCTCGTTACCATAAATCAATAAACACCATCGGTTAGCATAATAGCCTGTAAAAAGACGTTTTTGACTAACAAAACAAACAGAAAGAAATGAAATCAATTCACTTCACTGCTCCCCATATCACTTTACCTAAATATTAACTGCTCAATATTTTTAACTGCAGAATGCCCATAATCACATCTTTCACTTCACTTCACGTCACTACACGCTTTCATCCTATTGACTAATTTCCTAATTTTTTTTCTAAAACCTCGCGCTAAGCAAGAAATGAGTTCAAAAACTGCCGCAGGCAAATCGTTCTTGTCTACTATTGTTCTGTTTACAAAGGAGAATTTGCCTGCGTCCGCTCTTTGTATTCTTGTTCTAATTTTATGTTTATGATAAAATCTATTTAAATAATCTGGTTTATCTAGCCTTCCCCGAATTTCCTGCCATGCGAAGCAACCAACGTAAGATTTATACAGCGCGCAAAGTCGTGCCCTTTTCCTCCGGCGTTCTAATGACTCCCAATGCACATGTAGGGTCCTCCCAAATGTGTATTTTGCCGCTCTGTTTTGTATCCTCTCTAAGCTCCTTTTAAGTCCTATTCTGTACGGATCCCAACATCTAGATCCGTATTCCATTACCGGCCTAACAAGCGAGGTATATTCAAACCGAAGTATTGAAAACTGAGGCACTGAATACCAAATTAAACGAAGGGAACTCAACAATTAGCTGCGTAATGTTTTGTTCGAACAGTAGCGCTCCAACACGACTCTCGATACGACGCCCCAACTGGTTCTGCCCCAACCTGGATAGGATGGTTCAGCATAAACGTTACAAACTTTTAGGGTACATAAGGGCGTCATGGATGATGAGAAACTGATGTCACTGTAGCGCCTCTGACCAGGAGGTCCTATGTTCCCACTCCCCACGGCGGCAGGATTTACGACACTAGCTTTTCAACTAGGTCGAATTCATTCGCTGTCTGGAGGAGAATTCTAGCGGCCAGCTGCTCTGATCGGTAGTTTTCCGTGGTTTCTTCGATCAACACCAGGCGAATGCCGGAGCAGTACCCTAGCAAACGGGCCACGGACCGCGCGCGATCAGTCCTTCCTCTTCCTTGTCCTAGTCTCTCTCCTTAGGCACACACTTACATTAACATACACTACACTACCACATTTTCCGGGAGACCGGTCGGGAGCCTAGAGCTTGTCCCGGCTGGGGCGGTGCCTCGCTGGTGGGAGAGTCCTAGTTAGGGGGAAACCCCACTAGCCGACTGTAGGTCGGCGCCGGATCTCGCCTTCCAGCGGGGGAAGAACGGGGCCATCTTCCGTGAAAAACATGCACTACACTAACGGGACTAATGACCGAAGCAGTTGACGCTCCCGGAAACACGAAAAAAATGAATCAATGAATCGAACTTTGGCTGAGCTCGACTGTACTTTTCAGACGCAGTGCGGATTTGCACTATTGTGTACGGCGTTTTTAAAACATTCGCTCGTAAACGGCATGTTCTCCCGAACGCGAATTCTGCCGAGCACGAATCGCCTTTGACCTTACTCTCTTAAGGCACTTGGTATGGAATCTCCACACCCCTACTTCTCCACCCCCACACCGGTTTCCCATTTTTACTGCTCGGTCGGATTTAATTAAAAGTGGCCGAGGAATTGATTTAGAGGCGGAGAAATTAATCTGCCACCGGCTTCTTCGCATCGAGGTGTTTTTCTGTGTAGCCAGAGTATTGGAAGGTCTTTGAGGGAGGTAAAGTTTGGCTGACGGGTACGGTAGGATGGGGGACCGTGTTGCCAAATCGGCGAAAAACCCACGTCTGTCCTCTGAGGTATAGTTGGTAGTAAATGGAACTGAGTTTTTTTTTAATTGAAAGGACCAAACCCCTCCCGTTTTTTAAATTTCAAAGTTTCTTCTTCTTTTTATTCTTTTTCGTTTAGGCTGTTTAGTATGTACCATGAATTTCAACTCCCTTAAGTGGTTTGTACATTCCCAGTAAGCTTTCCTTTGTATTGTGCCGACAAATCTCTTATGTTTTTGCCAGTTATAAGGAGGGATGTAGGTCGGTAATTACCATAGCATACGCTAGTAGCTTCTTCAGGAAACCTCTGAAAGTAACGTTCTCTAAAATAAAACCACACATGGAACTTAAAACAATCATGTATTATAACTTCAAGAGCAAAATAATGAAAACATAGTATAAAGAAATCTCACAAATTATTACAACTCTAACCTACCCCATTGTTCCCACTTGAACTGAATAAAATTTTAATGATCTAAACTTGACAACTAACCTATTGTACAACACAAAAGTTTCGTTTCACTATTCTCATAATAAATATTAAATGTCAATTAATGCTTGTGCACACATTCGTACGATTTTAAAAAGTACTTGATATCGCCTTGATATCTTGAATGATCCACGTCGTAATATTAACTTTGATACTTTTTCGTATTAAATCCACTCCAATTCTACTACTAATTATTTACAAAACCATATCCCCTCCGAATCCTGCTACAATATGTATCCACAACCCAGTCCGTATACATGCACCCTCTCTGGTATGATCAGTTCTCTCGATCTCTGATGTGTAGAGCAAGAGAGAATTGTGAGGAGCAAGAGTGACGGAGAGATGGACACTCGCATATTACCCGACTACTTCACAGAGGATTAAATTTTTTAAAAATATTAAAATTTATGGAATATTTTATACTTCATTCGAGTTTAAAGTACGCTCCATTTTTTTCATATTCACAACAAAATGAAATTGTTGGTGTTATTAACTGTCATCATTCTGTGATTTTAAGCAATAGCTACTCGTCACATTCAGTCATCACATCGTAGTGTCTCGTATAACCTCATAGGAACTACATGTACTGAACACACTGTACTACACACAAACTGAATTGTACTGTACTACACACAAACTGAACAAATAGGAAATATATTTGATGTTGAAATCAACTTAAACATAATTACTCAGAATGAACGAAGTAAATAATTAACTTTTTGAATACATAATTAAAAATTGCTATAACCCATCAATGTATTGTTTCGTTGATACCTGGACGGTATTCGATAATAATTCTAAATGTGAAATGCCCATTGGTTATGAGTCCACTTTGTTTAGAGCAGCTCAAGTGGTTTCAATCTAAATACTCTAAAGATAGGACAAGAGATACAGGCATTTAATAGATCATTCACGCTGCTTCTCTAAGAAGTTTGTTGTAACTTTATTTCAATACATCATTATTACACAGCATTCGGTCTGAAAATATATTTTTAAATTTCTACAACTTGTTTGCAAGTCATACTTGTATTGCGAAGATACTTTATTTTCTATAAATGGCAGAGAATAAATGTTACAAGCTTCTAAACAAATTAGAGAGGTCGAAAATGATCACGTTTGCCATTGAAGACAATAGTGGGAAATTTCATACAACGGAGTTACACATACGACATTTGGTCCTAACAGTTTGGCAACCTCTAAAGCAGGGTTATTCGGCAGGTGACTGAGGTTCTGACGCAGTGAAGGAGATTTCGTGTAACTGCCCTTCACTTTTGAGTTTGGATTTGCCTGACAATTAGGAACAAATGCTTCCTGCTTCCTTGATTGAATAGTGATTCCGTGCGCATCAACTATTAAGACCATTAGTCCCGTAAGTGTAGCGCACGTTTTTACTCAGGAGGTGTCGGTGATCTTCCTCCACTTGATGGTGATATCCGACGCTGACCTGCCATCGCCTAGCAGTGTTTACCCCAACCAGGTTTATCCCACCAGCTGAGCACCAACAAGGTAATCTCTAAGTTCTCGAAGGGTCTCCCGGCATGTAAGGTGGTGTAGTGTATGTAACTGTAAGTGTGTGTAAGTAAGGAGTGAAAGGATAGGACAAGAAAGAGGAAAGTAAGATCACGCGGGGTCTGTGGTCCGTTTGTTAGGGTACTGCTCTGGCATTCGCCTGGTTTTGATCGGAATAAACACCGAAATCTACAGTTCAGGGAAATGGGAAATAAGTTATATTTTTTCCCTTTTCTGTGTGCTAGAAGTGTGTTACATTTACCGTGAAGCATGATGTAATATGAATTATTTTACCATCTGGTTATGCGAAAGTGTGGACAAGACGTCCCGAGCTTCACCATGGGTAAAGCAGGTTTGAGGCAAGTGTTCTTGGAGATCTCCCACTTTCACTAACCCTCTTATCACCATTGCTCCCTCATTCAAATCATATCACCTCTGATCATCATCACTCATCCAAGATCAGGTGTGGTCAATAAGGCAAGGCACTAAGAATCATCTTATGATTTGTAGTGGTATGTTTCAAAATATCAGCCTGAGCACGTCAGATTTAAAACGCCATGCGGAAGCTCGTGGTGCGATCGATTTGGCAACGGTGTGTGCGGACCGTGGTGGAGGCCGTTGGGGGCGGTCGTGGGGTTCGGAGCCTGGCTCAGCTTTATTATTTCAGGGGAAAAATACGACTTCGGGCGCCGGCGGTGGCCGTTCGTGATTGTCGACTTTTTGCGATTCGACCCTCGCTCGCTGGCGCGCGGCGTTGCCAGGGCAAACATTGTGGTTGGGGAAGGCCGTGGACGAGCAAACGCGGACGTACTGTGGTAATCATAATTATTATCACTGAGTTGTTTTTTTAGTTGCCATGTTAGCACTTGTTATATTTACTTTATTTATAAATTATAAATTAATTATGAATATATACATTATTATGTGAAGTCGTAGGCTTCCGCGGTCAGAGTCATGTAAATGATCTTGGCTGTCCGGGTGACGCCGCGTCGAAGGCTGTGTTGCCGACGTTTCGACCATCTTGTCGTGGTCTTCCTCAGTATTGGTTTGCGTCGGGGTGGTCTGCGGTCGGATATATATTTGGGTGGGGGCCAAGTACGATTGGCTGAATAATATAAATTATAATGTTTACGTTAATAATATTTTTTTTGTTCATTACCACATTGTCTGAACAATTAGTTATTGCGCATTATGTCCTCAATGCTTTGTATATTAAATACAATTAATAATTGACAGGAAGTATATACGAAATTGTTTACTGCATAATATATTTTTGTCTTGACACGTACGTATGTAATTACGTAATAAATAATTCAGTACCATGTACTTTTAATTAATTTAATAAAAATTGGGTGTAATGTATTACTACTTCCTAATTTTGAGTTTCTTTTCTAGTTATTGTTTTAAATAATTAAACCATTGACTGAATACACATGTCGTGAGTGGCTATAGTGCGAGGTCCGGATCCCACAACTGATTCGCAATAGTTTTCTTATTCATTCGCTATGATGCCGTGGGTTGAGATGGTATTGTGTGTGATGAACTCTTGTTCTGTAACTACTTCGTATGTAGTGGAGTTTTGCTACAAGTGCCTATGAGAGGTTATAATCACTTTGTATCTTTTAGTAAGATCGGTGCAGTTTCTTGATCATCATGCACATTATGCTTTTTCAATTGGACGATTATGTGTAAGGGCAATATGTATATTTATAGTCTTGTTGTTCTTTATTTCTATTATCAACCCTGAGGATGGAATAAAAAATATTCCGAAACGTCGGGAAACTCAATGTTTTCATTTACTCTCATCAAATCCCGTGATCTCCGTTTCCAAGTCATAATATTGTTGATGTTGTTTAATCCTAGCCATTAGTTGGCCATTTGTCCATTACTTGAAAGGATTGTGTTTGTGACGTTTTAGAATTTTCCTCCCCGTCGCTGTCTGACGCTACTCTTAAGGATTTGTTTGGCACCCAACTCAAAATTATGTACCTTTTCCTGATGTTGAATAATAGACATAGACGTAACACATGGGCAGAGGCTTTTGTTTGAAAATGAAATAGATGTGATTAAATTTCTGTGAGAGTTAGCTTGACTGAAGTATTTATATCCGTCGGGGTAAAAATGGCACTTTAATCACGGAGGGATTAAAGTAATATCGTAGAGAAAAGAAGAACTGCCTTCATCTTTGCACTCATACCTTCAATGAAGCAAGCGAGGTTGATTGCAATCAGTTCTAATGTAGAAGGCAAATCAACTATCGATAGGAATAGGCACTATTCAAATGGCACAAATGGAAATGCACCTTTGAAAGTGAACAAAAAATTAAAAAAACTATCGTTTACAAATAAAGAGTCATGTATAATATAGGATTTAAGTGAGCTCTATTAAATCACGAGAATTACGGTCCTCAACATATCACATCCAGAAACAACCTTTCTTTCCAATAAATAAAGTTCTTCTTAATCCTCCTGTTATATAAATAACTAATACTATTAATTTGGTATGTGTCCCAACGCTTTTAAACCTTACGAGCCATCACTGATCATGCATCCCTTCACATGACGAACTGAACCTTCAGCAATTCACGTAACTAAAACGCAACTGTGTCATCTTTTTCGAGGCGCCACAGGGGCTGAGAAATCTCCCTTCGCCGCTGAGACGGTGAGCTAAGCCTTAACAAAACCCTTGTGCGGCGTTCTTACCCTGCGGGTCAGGGTTCGCCCAAGGCATCAAAGGGGTTGCGTCCCTCACAAGACGTTGCCGCCTGGCAGACGCCATTCAATATTTCAATGCAGCTTTCAAACTCGCGGTTAAGGTGCGGTGCGTTGCGCTGGAATTAATGAACCGCTTTGGCGCTGGCGGCAACTTCCCCTCCGAGTACGAAACTCGTGCAAGACGCAGCCCGGCGTGCTTTCGCGCGCCACGTCCTTTCAATGCGCAAAGTGGCAGCTTTTGCATGCCTGAACATACGGATGAGCACGAACAGCGTTACGAAATAATGGAGTGCGCCCTTCTTTTGACTAATGAATGTAAAAGGTGCTACGGTGATGTTCTCAGGAAGTCTCGAAGACTGGTGCTATTCAACGCCTCCAACGCTGTATTGTTCATATGTTTTTTGATTGTATAGATGGATTTTATTAATTATTGAAGTATCTTTATTAGATGGCTGCTGTTTAAGTGAAAGAGGTGCACACAAACTGGGTCATAGCTCATGCTAACGGATTAGGGGCTAAAATTCCTCCTAAAATAATACAGTCACGTTACCTACATTATGCATTACATGAAACGATCTGTCATGAATGATTTGAAGGGCTTCTCTGAAATAAAATATTTGCTACAGGGTAGATTTCAGCACTCAATCTGGGAAGCATCCCAGGGTTCCTGTGTCTGATCATTGGCAATTTCTAGTTTGCACTACTGATCCCAACTGCTCAAACGTCCGTAAGGCGGACCACGAAAGCGATTGTTTGCGCCTATACTGATATATAAAAGCTGTTCCAGGGTAATGGGGAGTCCTCTATCGGGAATGAACGGAACATCAATATATTATTCAGGTTTCAGAGCTAGAATATTAATAGTTTTAATCATTTATTAATATAATAATTATTGATGTATAAAAATACACGATTGTACGAAGTGTTCTGTTCACTTTCTCTTAAATTAAAAGAAGGGAAATAATACAAAAAGTGTTTATCCGACTGCTTTGCAAAATATCGTTCTATTTAGTTATAAAATAATTGAAGTAATGTATGAACGTTTAGACGATGTGCGCCAGTGAAGTAGTTTTCGAAAATTTTTAGAAAAGAATAATTGAGAAAGCCGATCTGGATAGGCCAAGTGGGAATGAGCGTGTACTGACACAATCTTTCGTTCTGAAGTCTCGCGGATTCGAGTCCCGCCTTGGGCATGGTTGTTTCTCGTTTGTCTCTCGTGTTATGTGTTGTCGGGGAGGGCCTGACGTTCTGCTGACCCCAGGTCAGAGAAGCTCGCAAATGTGTTGGTGTCTAGTGTATGGTCGAATATGCGTTCCGGGATGTTAAGAATAACCGGGTTTCGGCTGGAAAACGCCCTAGGCGAGGGGGATCATTAAGAAAAGCTTAAAATAAAGTTGAAGTAATTATTGAAGTAATTCTTAACAGACTACTCTTACGTACCCATTTCTCGCGCGTTCATTCTTCAGCGGCTGACTCAAGCGGTTTCCAACGCCCTCGCGAAAACAGCTCACAACAAACTGTATGGGTAAAAACACAATCCAACGGCACTAAAACCCCAACTTGTTAAACACGTCATCATTGAGGACGTCAAACTCTCACAGCACGTCTCCATTTCTCATCACGATGTCTGACTTCTTCCATTTAAAATTGCAACTGCATTTGCATTTTTACTTTCTCGTATACGAAAATGTATATACGGAGTAATATGAGTAGTATAGAGAAAGTTGTGTAATGCAGCGGAAAATCGATTTCAAGATTTCAATGGAAATACAGTTTTTGGGGTCCGCTGATACCGACAAAGTGTTTTTTTTTTTTTTTTTCAAAAAGTCTGTCCGTCCGTCCTTCCGTCCGTCCGTCCGTCCGTCCGTCCGTCCGTCCGTCCGTCCGTCCGTCCGTCTGTCTGTCCGTCTGTCCGTCCGTATGTGAACACTAAACCGTATGTATGTGAACACCTAAACCACACGTACAATCTTTTCCAAATTGAAGAAACCCCTGACCACGTGGCTCTGGTTTATGTTGACAAGCTAACGCCTTGGTTCACTGATATTTTTCGTTGGGGCAGAGCAGCCAATTCTATGTGTCTCGGGTCTCGAAGCAGCCTTAAGGGTAGTGATCAATATTATTATCTGAATAGAATGTTCGTGTTTTCCGATGCTGTACTCAATTAAATCCTTGAAATAACAGTCAGTATGACATACTTTATTGCCAGATGGAACCTGTTGTCACCTGTACTAGGACAGAAGATCAATACTCTTCATGACGACCGCTTTAACGATTACCGTTATGTTGTTCGGAGGTGCACACGCTATAAACGGTAAACATGAATGTGAACGTACTATTAATGTGCTATTGTACAAAGGCCTTTTCTTTAGGAAGTAAAAGTTCCTATGAACCACCAAGACGGCTTTTATACCGAGGTCCAAATCTCCGTCTGTTTGGTGCCAAATTCATTTTTACTTTCAATCACGTTAAAGACTTGAAAAACATTCAGTGAAACGCTGTGGTTATTCAACAATTTATTGTTAATAATGTTTTATTGATTATTATAACTAACTTTTATGTACAAATATGAATGTGAGAATACATCATTTGCTGCCACAATGGTTAGTTTTAGAACCGAGCGTCATGGCCACATTGATATCTAATTTAATTTCTCTTTCGGAAACGATTCATGCATCTAAACTTACTGACACAGTGATACGAATGATAACATTAATTTTGCCTATTTTTGTTTAGATTGAATTCTGAGACACCTTGTACCGTAGTATCCAGTTGGGCTTCACTTTTTATTACGTAAAGAAATATCCCGACAAATAAGTGGGCATATCCCTTGTAGGAATTCTGAGAACACTTCGAACCTGCCTCTGATCGTTGATTGATTTTCAAAAGCATAAATTGCTATTTTAGCTGCGTTATCATAAGCAGAAATTCCCCTAATACGGTCTTTAGGGCCGATTGGTCGCGTCCAGTTTGTTAGTAAGGGTCGCTTGGCAGTTTATTGAAGCGGCGTAGAGACATTGGAGCCTAGTGATGGGTTAAACGCCGCTCTGCATTTAAAGGGGTCATTTGCGTGATCGGGGCTGATTGATGAGACCAATAGTTTCCTGAAGCTCGTGAATTATGCAGCAGGAGCCGTTGTCTACAGCCCTCTGAGCTGGCTGGTATCCATGTCACAAGGCTCTCTGCACAAGGCCACGCGAATTTGTGGGTGAGCTCCCGTCGCCCTCAACATGCAACTTTTAGCGCTCTCAACGTTTTTCGCTGGATGAGAGGCGTCACGGTCTGTAACAGGGGTCGTCAAAGGTCACACCGACAAACTAAATCCATCCCGCTGCTCATTTCTCACTTGTTACATTGATAATGTGTTCATTTTAGGTCCCATCAACCTCTTGGTTTATTTGCGGCGTCATTTCTGTATCGAACACATCAATGGTGTCAATTAAATTTACAGATTGAATTCAATATTACAATAACAATAGAATGTATATTGTAAATATTGTTACAGTACTTCTTTACATTTTGTTCTACAGGTTAATTTTCTTCAAGAACTTGATAAATATTTTATATAGAACCCTGGAGTTTGGTACTTCATCAGGGGAGTTCAGTTTGTCCTTTTATCTGGTCACATATTTAGGATTAATGAAAATGTGATCAACTGATTAAACCACATTGTATCTGTCTCACATGGCTGCAGGGTTATTAGTAATGAAATGTTCATGAGTGATTTTCTAACAGGTCGCGAGTGAATGAGTGAGTTTTTCATTTTCAGTACCCATTCATTTAGTCAATCAATGAAGAAGTCGAGTTTCAGTAAATACTTTTTTTTAAAGATAATCGCTACCACATATTCAAGTTGCGTGTTGACATTAAATTCCAAAGAGACTGTTACGGGGGAGTAAATCATCAAACCAAGCTTCAGTTTACACCTTCCTGATGTAGAGGCCCATTAATGAATATTCAGAGATACTATTAGGGAGCCCAACATTTCTCTCATTCTTAAGGTGGCTCCGTACATTAATTATTCGGCGAACCACTCGCCAAATACCGAGTAGTGTGGACGAGTTTCTCGCTATTTGACAGGTAACGAACGTTCGGTGCTTTGGCTCCCCACCGCATGTTAGTCTTTTGGACACATCAAAGGGAGCGAACATTCGCTGAACACATCAGCTGTTCGGGATTGGGTGAGCGGTAGCTCGCTGATCGGCGAATGCTGAATGATTGGAGCCGCCTTTAAGTTACCAACGTGCAAAAGGCATGTCGATACTTGATGACATGTTCGATGCATCGATATCGCTTAAATTTAAAACAAATATCTAGAGTTGGTTTTCCCAAGCCGGATATTTTTACAACCTCGCTGTCTACAGTGACTTCGTAGCGTTCGCCGCATTACCAGAAGATGAACCAGTTCGTAGCTCGATCGACAATTATCCAGAGGAAGAAACGTTGCACCTGAATATTGATTCAGTGGTGAGTTGTAGTTGACATTTACATAATGGAAATGATTGAAGGCGTTGTCATTGTCAACAATAGTATTTATTTCAAAAATAGCAGCTTTCGATGGCTTAGCCATCATCATCAGTTTTCTGCTGTCTGGGAGCCACAAAAACGACTACGAATCGACGACATCGAAAACGACATCGAAAGCTGCTATTTTTGAAATAAATACTATTGTTGACAATGACAACGCCTTCAATCATTTGAACGTTGCACTTGCTAGGGTCAGCGTAGCGTTCACAATAACAGTCCCTAAGCGCAAACAATCTCAGTCACCAACTATTGTGTCTTTCTCGGCGCCAGGTCCCCCATAATACACCGGTCGCCGACGCTGCCCCAGACTCACTCTCGTGGCTAGATGTCCGGTGGAGCGGGTAGTTGCTGGCTACTCCGCATGCTTCAATATACAACGCAATTCACACAGTCGTCGTCTCGTGCGACTTCAAATTCGGCTGTGCTCAGAGTAGCTCTCAGATTGACTCGAGGAGACAGGATACTGCACTCTCTCCGCGATGTCTCAATCAATAATTTTTTTTTGTCTTAAATAAATTGTTTCGAACTATAAATTTTTCAAAATGTGATTGATTGATTTTTTGTGTTTCCGGGCGCGTCAACGGGCTTTGGTTATTAGTACCGTAAGTATAGTGCATTTTTTTCTCGGGAGATGGCGGTGATCTTCCCTCGCTGGATGGCGAGATCCGGCGCCGCCGTCGGCTAGCGGGGTTTCCCCCTAACCAGGACTCTCCCACCAGCGGGGCACCGCCCCAGCCGGGGCAAGCAATAAGCTCCCGACCGGTGTCTCGTAATATGTAGTAGTGTAGTGCATGTGTGTAAGGGGAGAGGAGAGGACAAGGAAGAGGAAGGACAGATTGCGCGCGGTCCGTGGCCCGTTTGTTAGGGTACTGCTCCGGCATTCGCCTGGTGTTGATCGCAGAAACAAAGAAAAACTACCAATCAGAGCAGCCGGCCGCTAGAATTCTCCTCGAGGCAGCGACTAAATTCGACCTAGCTGAAACGCTAGTGTCAAACATGCTGCCGCCGTCAGGACTCGAACATAGGACCTCCCAGTCAGAGGCGCTGCAGGGATATCAGTTCGTGCACTGAGCTACCGCTCCCGGTTCCAAAATATGTGATTGTTGCTTTGTCGCCAGTCAGTAGATTCACAACAAAATAATTTTTGATTGACCGATCCTCCTTTAGCGCTACGTATGTGGTCTGCTTTGATCGTTCGCTCTTCATAGCGATGGAAACATCTAATAAACCGCGGTCACAAGAATCGTGGTATCTTCGGCATTCTTACTCTTATCAGTTTAAATGATTGGACAAAGGATATTTGCTTCACTTTTACTTGGCTTCCACATCACGTTTTTCTGGGTGGAGTCGGTTTCGGTTTCGTCTCGAAAAAATCGTAATAAAAGAAAAAGAAAAACAATTTTGTGCAAAGTTGAAATTTTCATGTACAGTCACGCGATGGGGGTGTTTATATTTCCCCCCATCCCGTATTCCATCGTTCCCTTTGAATAAAACCGTTCATTTTTATCGCAATTTGACGCTCCATTTGCGCACGTAATGGGCAGTAAAAGGAACGCAGCAGAAATATAGATCGGAGTTCCGTTTTATGCCTGCTTCCGAGCCCGCCGGCCGCGTTGCTTTTTGTTTTTCCGCGTTTCTGCGTCGGCGACTGCTCCATTGCGCGGTTTCGCCTCGCTTCTGAGAATTCTGCCCCGCCCCCCACCCTCCCCGCCTCACCCCCAACGCCAGGGTCTCGCTGGCCCTTTGCTCCCCAGCGGTCGGCACTGGGGCCGTGGTCGCACACACGTATTACAGTTCCTGGTGGGGGATTGGAAACGTCCCTCCCGAATGCCCAATTTATCGATGATACATCGTTAGCCTAAAGGGGACTGCAGTGAGAAGGCATGCGAGGGCTACGTGCACATGGGTCTAACAGCGAGGAAGGTCATGAGTAGGGGGCGGATTTTGATGACCTAAAACATCACCAAAAATGATCAACGAAATGCTCTGAAAATGTTTTTAAAATTCCCTAAAAAGTAAGAAAAATGACGTACGAAATGTGATAAAAACGTGTTCGAATGAACAACTCAAACTGTTGGATACGTTAGTGATATAATCGAGGCTTCTTCTATTCATTCAAGTGAACTCAGCTCTCAAACGTTTGGCTTGGACAGTTCTTTGCCCGGAAGTCTCTTGTCTTTAGTGATCCCGAAATGGGTTGAAACCGACAGTGGTGCTGACTCGCGTCACAGGAGCTTCAGTTTACCTACTCGCAGGGGCTAACATTACAACTTCTGAGCGAAGAAATCGAATAAACCACTCAGGAATTCTGTGGAGACATTTATTGCTTCTTATTTGAAGCAAGTACCGTTAAAATTATATTTAAAACGATTGATTGAGAGAAAAATGCATTAAAAATGACGGAAAATGGTACAATTTGACTTGACGAATTAATGAAAAATGCCGAAAAATACATAAAAATGACGAAAAATGCAAAAAATGTATAAAAATGGTTCATTTCCTTTTATCATAACAATGAAAAACCTACTGAAATGAACTATACTTACGGGACTAATGACCTCAGTAGTTGACGCGCTCGGAATCGCTATCAATCAATCATATCGCGATTGGGGCGGTGCCCTGCTGAGGCAAATCTTCATGAAGGTCATCGCCGCGTCAAATAATCCAGTGGAAGAGGAAGAGCGCTGGCTTCCTTGATGTAATTCTCACTGCGCTCACAGAAAGAATGGCCATTGTAGTTGATGTGCTAGGAAAAATCTATATACGTAATAAACAAGTAGAAAACAGTTTTTTTCACTTCTATCCTCTTGATAAATTATTTCGTAAGGATATGCTAACTATAACCCAAGAACACATGTAGCCGTCAGCTTAAACATTGTCTTTAATTGCAAGTCATTAAAAAAGTTCGTGACTACCTTATTCCCTTGTCACGCTCACTGCCTTGCGCGATGACCATTGATTTATGAAATGTATTTACGCACAGTCACGTCAATCTGTGTGACGTGTGTGTGCATTACTAGATTGTATTAAATCGAAGAGATTTGTATTACAGTAATAATCGTCTTATTTCAGTAATATACATAGTTTTTGCGACTCTCACACGCAACAAATCTTTATTCGTGAGGAAAAGTGAATTTCACGGAGACGTGACGAATTGCACTCGGACTTTAAAAATATGTACGATTTGCTAAAAAAATATTCATGTCAAATGCAACCAGCAAAACTCTGCCGGTTTTTTTAAAAACATTATTGCTAAATAACTCCTAAACAAAGACTTTTATGGCCCTAAAACAAAAAACCGTTCCTCACGCCATTATCTGCAGGATGAGATCTTGAACGTTCTACAATTTTGCTGGTTCGACGCTTCTTGATTCTACTCCACCTGTTCAGAGCCTGTAGAATCTGCAACTGTATGTGAAATTAAACTAATTACTTGATATTCTATGCAATTGAATTACATAGGTGTACCTCTCTGCTCAATAATAACGTTAAATAAGAATAGTTTGTATTGACGAGTGTATCAGTTACAAGTAACGGAGGATAAGAGTGTCTTAAAAATAGATAAATTAGAGGCTTAATATGGAAATGGCAAAACAGGGATGAGGGTGGGGTTTAACATGCGAGACTTCTCGCTCGGGTACGCTAGTATAATATATAAAGAAGTTTTAATGAATTGAACTTGTGTTCCTTGCTTCAATTATTTTCTTCTATACCTTCTATACCTTTCTTTCTATACCTTGATCGTCCCAGTTTGAAACGGCCTGCGTTAGGGCATTGAGCAGCTTACTTGTCACCCGTTTAATATCAAACAATACATTTATTTGAAGGAACTATGTCGTATTCTTTGATAAAAACATAATGGGTCGTATGCATACAATCTTAGTATTACCTTTTGCTCTGCCTTTAGGGAAAGGTTTTAGTAAAAGTACTTTGTACTGCTACGTTGAAAATGCTACATGACTTGGGTTTTACATTTCACACAGGCGAGCAAAATAAAGGTTTCAAAAAACTTTTTAAATCTTGATGGCCGATGTTTATAGTTTTTGGGTGCTGAATCCGCATCTGAACTGTTCTTTTCCATCACCCACAGTTTAATCACAATTTGATCTAGTAAGATATGGGAAATATGCTAAATTGCAATAAACATAAAAAGTAAACGAATTTTAAAATACCAACAGAAAATTGTGTAAACATCGATGGATTTACATTCTTAAAATTGATTTCTACAAAGGCTTTACGTTTCCATTGATGAATCTTTTCTGGTACTCTGGTCAAATACAACTCTGACCGTTAAACCACAACGCCTATCGATAGGCGTTAGTGGAAGGGATCTCAACGTAGATATATTTTACCAAAGTGTATATTATCATCTTTGTCGTCGTAATACTTTCTCATTCTAACTTCCTGAAGCTCATACGTTTCTAGAAGACTCAGGGCTGCATTTGCCTAGTTGTACAGATAAAATGTTAAAATGTATACAAATGGTGGACGATACAGCAATTTTAATGTTATTTTTGAAATCAGCACACTTATAACGATTAGAATTGGGTGAACACACACAAAATGTTTTTTGTCGTTGGCCTGTATTGGTGACGTTTTGCGTATTTCCGTACAGGTTCGTGTTGGCTCGCAACGCACTTAATAGTGGGGGCTAATTGTCATCGTCTGGGGGTCTTTCTAAAGACTGGGCCGTGCAAGACATAGCTTTATTGGGAACAGCCCACATTTTGCGCTAAATATTGTAGAGGCGCCATCAGTCCCTAATTTGCTCGTAAGGAAGCTGCTTGCAAACCAGAGGGTTTTTCTTCTTCTTCTTCTTCTTTTTTTTTTCTTCTTTTTTTCTTTCTTCATTTGTTGCGTCAACTCACGACGCAACGCGTCCCCTAACCTCTTCTTGAGTGTTCAGCACTATTGGATCCTCCGTTTCTTTCTACATTAAATCTGAAGTAATCCTCCGTTACCGTAGATATTTCTGTCCGTCACGTCTCGTCGCGGTCTATATATCTAATTATATTTAGATTTTATATCTAAGCAACCTATAACATATTTAGTTGTGAATTATGGGAATAATAATAACAATAATACTAACAACAATAATAATAATAACAATAATAATAATAATAATAATAATAATAATAATAATAATAATAATAATAATAATAATAATAATAATAATAATAATAATAATAACAAGTTACAGAGTTTGCCGGGAAACCAACGTAAGGTGCTGGGATATTTTCTCGTTAGCATAGCATTGATGAAAGGGATTGAATATTTTAATGAAATTGTACTAAAATTAATTCTGTTTATAGGGCTCACACACACTGTTGCACTGCGATGTATCATGGTAATGAATGTTTAAATTTAATTATTATGTTAAAGTGAAGTTCCAAAGCTCCAGTGATTTTAATAATAAAATATTCCCATTTGCTTTAAATTCGTTAGTTCTAATTATTATGAGTCATTAAATGGAGATAATTTTTTATTACGGCGTGTTTATTTAGCATGATTTGTTTATTTTATACACATCGAAGTTGAAAGCAAATTCTCTTGATTAAATTTGTTTAAATATTCACTTAAACGTTGTTACGCATTGGTTAAAAAATATTGATTTTAACTCAGAACGAATTCAGCCGTACTGCAGAGACCAACACGCTAGCTTTTCATTGATGGTTGTGATCGCAGTTTGAATACGTCAGTGCTATATGTGTTTGAAAAATCGTATTAGCGGTTGATTTCCATTTTCTCTACATCTCTTTCCTTCTTCTCATCCAAATTTTTCACTTGACATACACTTCACATGATGCAATTTCAATTTTCTTAAAAGTATAGAACATTTATTTAGTCTTCAGAGTTCTCAGGTGAATTTTCTTATTAATTTGCACATAGTTTTGCTCTTAGATGATTATACTAAATGACTACATCCTTCCTGTCGAGCTGTGGCAAGATCTTCAGTGCGCCCTTCAGGCGCGACGCTTGTTTAAAGAAACTCTTATCAAGGAAGTGCTCGCCGCGCATTGGCGACTTCCTTACATTATTAAGTTCCCTGTAATATATTAGTTTTATAGCATAAAAATAGAAGAAGTAATTACTAAGACCTTGATTTTTTGTATGCTTAAAATTTAAGTTTTTCATTAAAGTCCATTTGTGTTCTCAATAATTTTATTTTAAATTCATCATTTTTTTTAAATCCGTCCACCATCTATTCTTCTTTACTCTACATGCTTCCTGAGCTAGCCGGCCACACGAGCCCAGGTAAGCAAAGGTAGGTCTGGGAGACCGGGTTCGGTGCAATATATATATTCCCAACATCACCGTCTACTATAAACTCCAGTTCTCTCATCCGCGTTGGTGGGCATCTATTGATTTTACTGCAGTGCCTGTGGGAGATCCTAGAACTTGAGTCCCGACGGTGGTAGGATTTTCGACACTAGCTACTCGTACATAGCTAAGTCAAATTCAGCCACTGTCTTATTAGCTGGGTCGAATTGAAACGTTGTCTAGAGGAGAATTCTAGTGGCAGACTGCTCTAAGTGGTAGTTTTCCGTGGTTTATCCCATCAACAGGTGAATGGCGGAGTAGTACCCTGGCGAGGACCACGAACCCTCTTTCTTGTCCTTTCCTCATTTGTTACACACACTTACACTTACGTGCACTACACTACCTCACATGTCGGGAGACCAGTCAGGGGCTTAGAGTTTGTCCCGACTGGGGAAGGGCTCCGAATGTGGGAGGTACCTGGCGAAAACTCTGCAAGCTGATAGGTAGGTTAGCGTCGTATATCGCTAACCAGCGGGAAACAATCACCGCCATCTCCAGTTATTAAAAGAGCCGCACTACACTTACGGGACTAATGACTTTAGCCGTTGATGCGTCCGGAATCACTGATCAATATATCAATCTCTTTCTCTCAGAAAGTAACAAGAAGGGTGGGAGCCAAATTTCCTTGCGGGTTGAAAATGATTCCGTTGTGAAAATGTTTGTTTCCAACTGAAAAACTCCAGTAGAACCCCGGTATCTCGAACTAATTGGGGATGTGGTCTGTTCGGATTCGAAAATGATCGGATGATTCCAAAAAAAAATCCACCGTACATGTACAAATACATTACGGATTACCAGTCACAATGCAACGTAGAGTGCGATGTGAGAAAATGGCAATGTAGAGTAGCGATCACATTGCATCATCAAGCAGTTTCAATTCTTTACGGCGAAAGAAGATTACCTGTTTTCTGCAAGTTCCTCTTTCTTTTTTGTTCTTTCTTTCTTTATTTATTTATTTCTTGTTCGACTGGAAGCTCTTTCAAGAGCGTGAATACAATTTTAGTATGGTTTTGGCACTATCACTATTTGCTAACTCGTTTACACCATCGCAAATATTTCTAGTTCCCCTAAGTGAAAATTACTGCTTCATAAACATGTGATATACATCGTAGTTACCACTGCAATAAACGATTTGTTTCAACTTGTGTTTGAATACTTGGTTGTTAAGTTCTACAGTAATTATAAAATCCTTTATTCACAATACACTTTATTGTCACTGCAGCGCATCTGACCTAGCTTGTCAGCTACGTCGAATTCAGTCGCAGTCTGAAGGAGAATTCTAGAGACTGGCTGCTCTGATCGGTAGTTTTCCGTGGTTTCTCCGATCAACACCAGGTGAATGCCGGAGCAGTACCCTTCCAAACGGGCCACGAACCGCGCGCGATCTGTCCTTCCTCTGCCTTGTCCTATCCTCTCCCCTTACACACACACTTACACTAACATGCACTACACTACCACAAATTCGAGCTTAGAGCTTGTCCCGGCTGGGACGGTGCCCCGCTGGAGGGAGAGTCCTGGTTAGGGGAAAACCCCTCTAGCCGATGGTAGGTCGGCGTCGGATCTTGTCATCCAGCGGTGGAAGATCACAGCCATTTCCCGAGAAAAACATGCACTACACTAACGGGACTAATGACCAAAGCAGTTGACGCGCCCGGAAACACGAAACAATCAATCACTACAAATATACATTTTACTTATTTAATTTTTTCCTCTATTCCGAAGTTTGTTCGTATTACCCGAAATTTTGGTTTGCGGAGTCCAGATTAGCGGTGTTCTACTGCACTTGCTTCCTTTCTTACATGTTGTTTCGGATGAGGTTGCAGCCCCATTCCATCGCGTCTATCAACGTCGCGCTGCATCATAAAAGCGTCGTCGGACATCGGAGCGGACACATGTGGCAATTGTGATCGCGTTTTATGCCCTGTCATCACGTGTAGCGCGGACGCGAACAAGGATGCCCGCGGAGACCCAGTGTTCGGCGCCGGACGCCGGTCTACAGGACGCGGCTGGGGAGAACACAGGTCGATCCCTCCTGCCCCACGAGCAGGCTGAAAAAAATAGGATGTTTCGAATCTCAGAGGAAAAAACCTTCGTGAATGAAGTCATATTGCAGTGGATGAGAGACTGTTGATTCTGGGCGCGTCAACTACTTTGGTTGATTGATTGATTTTTTTGTGTTGTTTGAGTTTCGTACCTTAATAAGCCCCTGGGTGACGCCGCCCCCCGCTGCGCCCGTGCCGGTTGCGCTGTCTTCGTGGGTGAGCGTGCCCGGCGACTTCGTCTTTCTAAATCTTCAAATTCGAAGTTAAAATTTTAAAATGTCATGTTCCTTGATTGATTCGAATCTTTGGTACCTTTAGCTCAGAGCCAATATTTCCGCTAGAGTGATTCTGACGGGGAGGTCTTGGGTTGGAACCCCGGCGGTGTCGGATTTTCAACACTACCCAGCGCTAGGCCGAATTCAGCCGCTTTGTAAAAGAGAATTCAAGCGGCCTGTTGCTCTGATGGGTAGTTTTCCGTAGTTTCTCCGACCAATTCCAGTCGAATGCTGGAGCAATACGTACCCTAATAAACGGCCCATGGACCGAACGCGATCTTTCCTTCCTATTCTTTGTCATTTGATCTCTCTTTACTTAATCACACTTAAACTTCACGCACTACATTCAGAGGTGAATTCTGATCATTATTTCAAGTATACCGCACTTTCTAGAAGCTACCTCTACCATTGTCTTTTATTTTCAGCTTTTCTGAAATCCCAGTCCTATTAAATTTCGTCCCTAATAATTGTTCTATGAGACAATTACACAAACCACTAACTTTTAGATCATTAACACACTCCATTTTCACAAAAACTTGAGAGAAGCGAAACTAACGAATGACTAGAGAAGGACTGTTGACCACAATATTTTGCGGTGCTTATCGACCGTCCAGACGCGCATCCTCCCCTCTCCCCGCCCTTGAAACATGAGGACTTACCGCGATAGGCATGCGGTTCCTTCGCCTGCGCTAGCGAATTCCCTGGACTGCATTTAGAACTGTTTGAAACTCACTCTAACGCAATTCATAGCACTTGCGTATGCGGCTCTCGGTAGCAAAACTGAGTTATTTTTTCGCGTCTGTTTTAAAGCTTTAAAAATCTCAATAACTTTTTAGAGGATTATCAAACTTATTAAATATATCTTATATTCTTCAAATTACTAGGTATACCGGCGGTGTACGCGGTGTATTGGAGAATTTGCCACTGACTACATTACTATTCATGTCCAGAGGCTAGTCGGAAGCATGCGCCAAATATACATTGATACGTTGGTTCGGAAATCCTCGCTAGCCGACGGTAGGTCGGCGCCGGATCTTGCCATCCAGCGGGGGAAGATCACCGCCATCTCACGAGGAAAAAAACCTGCACTACAATTACGGGACGAATGACCTAAGCTGTTGACGCGCCCAGAATCACTAACCAACCAACCAATCCATAGCCCGCTCCCCACACCCCTTTCTCCGAATCGGCAGCCTAGTTTGCAAGAGAGACACTGGGCGCTGGTGTCTTCTTGAAATGGTGGTTACCTCTCGGGCTGCGTTTCCGCCAAGTCCGAATCTCGTATCTTCTCTTTCCCGCCCGCCGCGCTGCGTCTTCTCGTGCGCCCTGGGCTCCCGGGGGAAATCCCAGCTGCCACGCAAATCCCACCAGGCGACAGCCCCGGCGACTTCTCGCCCGCCCCTCCCACCTCCCCACTCCCCCTCCCTCCACAGACCCATACGCACCGCTCACTTGGACATTGACCCTTTGCTCACTCCGTGCTCGAAGGAAGTCGGCGGATATCTTGTAGGAGGTGAAGACACCGCTACGCCGCTAAAAGAAAAACTCGAGTTTGTCCTTGATTTGCAAAACAAAAAAATGCGTCTGCCAGATGACATCATGAACGGTCTAGTTAACAGAACCGAACTGCAAAGGACCTATTGTTTAATTTGATATTTAGACGTTTCGAGCGACACTTCACACATAAAAATCTACCGTGCCGTGGACGACAAACTTGCCTCGTGCGTGAATCATCTGTTTCGCGCCCTTGTTACGTAAGTAGCTATATTAAGGTTTATTTAAATTGATGTTTCCGAGCGCGTCACTGCTATGATCTCCTGTCCCGTTCGTGGAGTCAATTTGGTATCCCCGGATGTTCCGGACCTCCTCCACCGCTAGATAATGTCCAGCGCCGATCTCCACGTCGATTGGCAGATTTCCCCTTGGAGGTGAGACTTACTGCTGAAAAATAGCTGAAATGCATTAATACAATAATAATAATAATAATAATAATAATAATAATAATAATAATAATAATAATAATAATAAATATATCCTCTGGGATGGTTCATGGGCAGCGTACTAACTTCCCGTGCTGTGATCCCGGGTTTGATTCCTGGTCAAAGAAAAAATATAGTTGTAGCTTTTCTTTAAAATCCTCGCAGTTTCTGTAGCTGTGTGACGAAGAAAAACTCAAACTTGCTAGTTACTAGCTTTATGTTCGCCTCATGTTGCTCTTACCTCCAAGCATGGGAATTTAACTTGGCCAAGGCATGGGGGACATCAGTAGCTCGCCGGCGAAGTTGGACTACCGACACAATAACGCCAAATACATACATACAAATGTACCAGAATAGATAAAATATAAATTTAAAGCACGAAATTCTCAGGTATGAAATTCCACAGACAAACACGCACTAAAAAATACTCAAAGATAGAGTGTAACATGCGTATTCACCATATGGCTTCGGTCGGCACTGCTGCCGCATATTTCAAGTCGACTGAAATACATTCAACTCGGCGCCCGCAACGCCGCCCCGGGGAATCGACTGCCTTGAGGTCTGCCGGAAGGGCCAATCGCTTCGCCTGTGTTTTCTCTGAATGCTCTGCTTCGCCGACGGCCGGCCGGGCACTTTGCTCCCTTGTTTACTCGTTGCCTCTCGCAGCTACAGCCCCACGCGAGAATCGAGTTGTACTCTGGGATGCAACAGACCTGGAGGAGCAATTGC
The DNA here is from genome assembly GCA_011170035.1 of Teleogryllus occipitalis. Classification (NCBI taxonomy): domain Eukaryota; kingdom Metazoa; phylum Arthropoda; class Insecta; order Orthoptera; family Gryllidae; genus Teleogryllus; species Teleogryllus occipitalis. The sequence goes on along the minus strand of BLKR01003515.1, from coordinate 35,777 downwards.
ACGGATTCGCAAGAGCTAGAGCTCCGGGAAGACAGGAATTCTCTGACCCAGGATCTCGCAATTGAAAGACTCGGTAAAACAACGAGCTTTCCCACATAGTCCTAGTTCAGAGAATTTGGGGGGTTTACCAGATCTTTAATCATATAACTTAATACATGTTGAACAGTACATTTACTTATAAGTTCATAATCAGTTTTAAGGAACACATTTCACTTACGGAATAATATTTGAAGTTCCATTTAATGCTAATAACTCAATTTCACAAAAATGTGGGATACCCTCTTGGTCTACTAATCCCGCCAATTTTAGGAAGCCTGATGGCCAAAGATTTGTCTTGGAGGACCCATCGTCAAAATAGTATTTCCTTACTTTGTCATAAACAAAAGGGAAATGTGAAACAAACGTATGTATCTTCAAATTTCTCTTTGTAAACATTTTGGTGTGAATTGTAAACTAACTTAATGAAAATTTGTTGTAAGAAATTTAATTGTAAGAATTGCTGAAAGAAAAATGCTGTTCGGTCCATTTCTACTGAAAGAGTCGGTGCTTATTTCACCGTCCAGTGTGCGCGCGTAAAATTTTCTCTCCGTGAGGCGTGTGACCTAAATTTTACGTTACACAGTGACTTGAGTAAAACAAAGAGGGGTTGAACAATGAAATATTATGTTACATTATAATATCTACGAATATATAAATAGAGAGTGTGATAGTCAAGATATAAATGTGATATATTCCCAATCATGTAGGACAATCCTAGAAATATCACAATTTTAGATCACAAAATATATTTGCAATATCGGTATCATCTAAATCGGGTAATAATTTCGCTATATTATCAGCTTGTGTTTTCGGAACTGCTCTATACGCTCTGTCACACTATTCTAAACATTAGTACAAAGACATCCGTTAAGAAACATTTGTATTTAGTATCAGAAAGCTTTTGTTCCGATCCAGTATCGTGCTGATGATCCTCTAGGTTGTGAACACTCAGGTCATTATCACTATCCACTTCATGAACTGCTATCAGACAGTTATTGAAGAATATGCTGAATTTCATTCACATGAATTCTTTCTGTGCACAATTTACAAAATTTCGATTAGACCACGTTATAACACAATTTTAGAACATCAGGTTAAATTTACGACACTATACTACACTTATCTCAAATAGAGCGTTACAGAAACTGGATATTGCATGGAAAATAAACAATGGCTGCAGGAAAGCATCACTATAGATATCTGCAAGAAATACCAAAAACGTAGAAGTCCTTGCCAACTATGAGTCCACAGCAAATCCACTGTTTCCACTGTTGTAAAATGTACGCTATGGTGCCTGCTGGAAAATTAACTAAGTTAAATGAGTTCAAATTTAAATTAAACGGTTCACTTTAGAAACTATTTTCCTATCTCTTTTCAAATTTGAATATTTTCGAAACAAATAAAACCACCGAAACAAATAAAATCGATACAGTTAGGCATATCTTTCTAAATTTAAAAATCCAACGCACTTAGAAAAGCAAATAAAATTGCAAACTGCAGAGAACTGTACTAATTTTTGCCATTTATTGACCTATTACATCGCACATATCTGCGACAGTTATGTCCCCAGTGAGTAACCATTTCGCTACATTTAACTTCCATTCGCAGACCGATTTGCCACGTCGTTTGGCAGCATTACCTCTTTTTTATTGCGTGAGAGAATGTAATATACTGCCCTTCCAGAGTATTTAGCTATACGAATTGTGGAGAAAAATGCCAACTTTTTTCCCATTATGATTTTTTAAAAGAAACTGTCATTTGAATGTGTGTCCACTAAGCGAAACCTATCGACTTCTACTCAAATGGAACAGTAAATTAGTGAACAGTGAATTGACACTGAATTACAATAGTGAGGTTAGTTGAGTTTGATCGTAATGATTACAATAATATTGATCGAAATTAAGTGTGTAATATTGTTATCAATTAATTAGACTTTTTATATAAATGAGAATGGAGACTCTACAAAACTCACTTCTTTATTACCAAGTGTATTATTTGACGATATTAAGACCCTTCGACGATAAAATGAATCCATAAAAATCATAAAATCCAGTAAAATGTTCTCGTACATAAATCTGAATAATTAAAATGAACAAAACAATCATATTTTAAATCATTGGATCAACAATGTTCGTTTTAAGTACAAAAACTTCAATTTTTGAAGCGCCTAATTACTCCATCTCATTCGCAAATTTCCTGTAGCACTTATCCTAGAGCCGTTCAGTCTGTAAACTCTTTAGTCAGGAATGATGAAGGACAGGTCGGGAAATGAAGGTTTGCGTGTGGCGCGTGGTATTGCTCCGGCACAGGTCTGATATTCATCAGAGCAAGCCGCGAAAACAACCGATCAGAGCCGGCCAGACATTGTTGGGTATTAATATAGTCGGAGTTGAAAATCTGCCACCATCAAGACAAAAACCTTGCTCATAAATACTTGACAGTCGCGTCCTACACACAAGCGCCTACGTTTCGGCCGCCATTCTGCGACTTTCCTCAGGGCGAAAATATGAAAAGGCCTTTTTTCGCCCTGAGAAAGGTCACGGAATGCTGGACAAAACTTTGGCCCCTGTGCCTAGAACGAGCCTCTCCCGAATTGCCATGTATTTACTTACTCCAGCCGCGGAAGCCTATGCACTCACACAAACTTTGCTCTCCCAGACTACGGAACACTCAACACACTACTCACACACTCAACTGAACCCGCTATTAAAATCGCACCTTTTGTAATATTTCCTAAAAAATTGAATCAAGGATTCCTGTTTGTTTGCTTTTTCTTCTTTCCAAAGATTTTGCATTCGTATTATCTCTGGGTTAACTCTTCAATCTCCTCTTCTAAGACGTTTCTTCCAGTGATGTGAGATTTGCCTGAACTTCCTTTTGAAGCTTGTCGTTGGTCAGGAAGCTTTGGTCTCCTATCAATTTCTTTAATTCGAGCAAGAGATGAAAAACATTCACTGCTAAGTCGGGCTCAAGTGGCCGGGTGATTCCATCTGACACAGAAGTTGTTCGGTCGCGCATTGTCATGAATGAGAACATCTCAAGAAGTCAGCATTCCTTTTCGTTTGTTTGACGATTTACACCAGAGTTATTCTGTTTTTGTAGAAACATTACTACCCTACTTTTTCATATATTTCACCATAATTGTGAAATGGCATACAACAACTCGTCGTACACACCAAACTGATACGCGATCATGCCTCTACCTGTGTACGGTCAACCTTCGCATAACGAGCCTACCGCACGACAGTTGTCAATCTATCCTTGCCTGATTCGTTTTCACTCAACGAGAAACAATGTTACTGGATCGCACAAGTTGTAAATCTGTCTCCACCTTATTGTTCCCCAACAAAGGAATATGGACCAACGGGGATAAGTAACAAAGGCTGTAGGCTCATAGTAGACTCATCTTTAGGCTCGAACATGTGTACGATTCTTAACAAACCTATCTCCCTGTTTTTAACAATCCTTTCTAACATTTAATCTTTCGACTTCTGAATTACACATTTCCATAAGTATCGCTAATTTAGCGACACGGCATTCAGAATTAGTATAAAGGGTTGGGAAGAATATGATTCCCTTTGCAAGTTTTCTATGTGCACTTCCGCAATGGCGATGAGTCGGTGTGCCAATTAATTTGTGCCACCTATTTACTCTTTAAGCTAACACGTTTCTGCCCATGTGGTACATCATTTCCCCATCTTGTAATGAATGTGTTGCTATCTGTCCGTTATGTCGTTAGAAACGTCAGAAACCATTACTAATAATCTCCCGGTTTAATTCGCAATCATACTGTATTGCGTGGTCATACGCACTTTTAATTCGTTTCTTCCTCAGAACTGCTTTTAAAATTAAAATTAAAATGCCCTACAGTAACTTCTTTATGTTATTGGCCATCTTACAAATACGCATGCAACTGAACCAATAACAAAACTCTGTGTTTTGACTCCTCTGAAAAATCAAACCGTTCAAGTCCGGAATTTTTCATGATCAGAGAAATCCCTAATTTGCGCGCGTGTGCAATTAGTGCGAAGTGCAGGTCAGAGCGTTGATTGGCAACCTGCCTTTGGGGGATTCCTCGGCGCACTTACCGAGACGGCGGTGCTCCGGAATGCGATAAACACGTGGAGTAATTACAAGGGCGTTCGCTCGCAATTGAAGGCGCCATTAAGAGCGTTCAATTCCCGCTCCCCCTCTCCCTCCGTCCAGCTTCAATTTGAGCGAGGCTATGGGGCGACGGGGAGCGGGCGGGAGGAGTTGATTGAATCGGGTAAGGGTCCGCAGATCCGGAGCTGCTTGCGATCTCACGGGAGGCCATTATTCACGGGTCAGATTCGTTCAGTAGTCGTCGGCGTTGCTTTACATATTAAAGGTAAAGGCATTGCACGCCAGAATAAAGAATTACCCGCCCGACTTTTGTTGAGGAATGGCCTATTTTCTGTCTTCCTGGTGCAATAAACTGTTGATCGTAGAAACCGGTAGCTCAGTGCATCAACTGATGTCACTGCAGCGCCTCTGTCCGGGAGGTCGTGGGTTCGAGTCCTGGCGGCAGGATTTTCGACACTAGCTTTCCAGCTAGGTCGAATTCAGTCGCTGTCTGGAGGAGAATTATAGCGGCCGGCTGCTCTGATCGGTAGTTTTCCGTGGTTTCTGCGATCAACACCAGGCGAATGCCGGAGCAGTACCCTACCAAACGGACCACAGACCGCGCGCGATCAGTCCTTCCTCTTCCTTGTCCTATCCTCTCCCCTTACACACACACACACTTACACTAACATGCACTACACTACCCCATATTCCGGGAGATCGGTTGGGAACTTAGAGCTTGCCCCGGCCGGGGCGGTGCTCCGCTGGTGGGAGAGTCCTGGTCAGGGAGAAACCCCTCTAGCCGACTGTAGGTCGGCGCCGGATCCCGCCATCTACCGGGGAAAGATCACCGCTATCTCCCGAGAAAAAAACATGCACTACACTAACGGGACTAATAACCAAAGCGGTTGACGCGCCCGGAAAGGCGAAAAAATCAATCAATCAATTGATCGTAGAAGCTCGGAGCACTGATGACAACATTCCAAACACATCTTCGTTGGTACGGAATGGAAACTATTTGCTTTTGAAGACGAAAACTCCTGCTCGTGTTTATTATAGAAAAATGAAGCAGGTCCGAGTTCTTCACCAAATTATTGAGAAATTTTTGAAGGCATGTGAGTTCCTAAAAGGGAACAATATCCTGATGTTTCCTCAAAGTTCGCGATGTCCAAATTACAAGGCTTCGAGGGTCACAACTAAAACCTTTAATATGGTTGAGCACCATATTTTCATAACTCTAGCAATCCACAGCCTACTTTCCTTGATGATCTCAGCAGTTTCTCCGGTTGTTCTGAAAGGGGTAGGATAGGGGATGAAACCATGTGTGATTTCAGACCATGCCATGCGTAACACGTTAGAATGATTTCGAATTTCTGAATTTGAAAAATGTTCCTAAATCTAAACTTAACCTTGTACAATGTTCTCGATGGGCAAGGATGGGCAAGGGCCTTTCACGTTTGACTAATTTCCCCTTCGCGAGCCACAATAAATGGTACCGCGGACCGCATTTCGCCGGCAATTGGACAACCCTGCTCTAAGTAATACTTCTGATCGGGCTTTTGTGTACACATGAGCAAGAATTTCAACGATACGGAAAATAAAGACCATACGATCAAATAATCATTTAAATTCCCCAGAAACGCCTTGTAAAAAGGAGCATCTTGGGTGGCCAATTTATCATACTCTAACTACATTTATCTTCACATTTCCAACAACATTTTCACAGATCTTCAAGTGAAAGATTGATTTATAGAATTTTAATTCTTTAAAAACGTTTGTCTAATGAGTTACTATTTGGATTGACACAGTTGATAAGAATTAATTCATAGATATAAAACAAGATTAGCCAATTCAGGCAAAGTTAGTAGGCTTCCCAGGTTAGGAAATTCGTTAGTCATGCAGTACATTGGAATGTACGTTGATCGTTGATTTTCCAGAGCATAATATTGCATTAAAAACTCTACTGACCAATTTTGTAACTAATACCCCCACTCTTCTCGCATTTCTTCAAGACATAGACCAAGAAAAGTTAGCAGATCGCCTCGTTATATCTGTCACCAGTATGACATCATTGCCACCAGAACCATCGGTTTCGACTACGAGTCAGAAGAAATATTTATCTTACCAAATTTTAAGCTGGTTTTGTATTCACTGCATCCTTACACAATCCCTCTACAGACAATAATCTTGTTGCTTGGCTTCGTAGAAACAAATAACGTGACTACGTTACAACAATCTTTCAAATGTACACATTTTCACTAACAGCACGAAGTTGTCAACAAGACTTGATGCTATCAAATTTAAGTAGGTTGACACCAATACTTCTGGCTGGATGGTAAGATCGACAGTTTCTTTGATTTTCCCTGATCAGAACCAGTGAGATAAAGACAAGAACCCTCTGCCACGGGCCGCCGTCCGCGTGCAATTCATTCTTTCCCATGCAGCCCTCACACAGTTTACTAGGATTTACCAATGAGTTATCATTTGACCCATCCCCCATTAATTGAGAAAATATCCGACAATCTTAACTCTAACCCGCGATACAGGTACTAGTTTCAAATATTCCGAGACACTGGATGTGTCTTGTGATAGATTTACGGAAGGGGTAATAAGAAAATAAAACAATGCTTCGAACATTTTTAACCAGTCTAATAGTTCAATTTGGTTGGCTACCGAAAACGTTATGCGGATAAAATTTCAATATTCAAACCATGTAACTGTAAATATTCAAAACACGACATTGGGAATGACAGAGCCACATTAGATATAAAAAACATTTTACAAACTGAAGGTATCATCGTTATCAATATTAGTTTCATAACAATTAATTTCAACTTTAGTTTTTTTAAAGGCAGTTGAATATTTATTAGATATTATATGTATGTCATGTATTAACACTTAATGTTTTAGGAAACTGTTTTTTGTATATTATGAAGACATTTTATATTGGGGATAGAAATATTTTCTGAGGGTTTCTGTTTTTTTTATGTGCTTGAATTTATGTTCGAAAGTAAGCCATTTTGCAGTATGCAGTAACATACTATAATAATAAGGAATTGAAGGGTATTTTTAAGTGGAATTTCTAAATTTAATTGTCTTTCTTTTCTTTGCAGGTATGTGATGATTCCTTCGTAACGGCGTCAGTTTGAAGGGAGAGCTAGTAAGTTACAGTTTTCAATAATTACTCGTTTGTTATTACTTACTCGTTTTTCGAACTTGCGTTATGGTGCATATTTCAAAATTCATTGGTATGTTGCAAAGTATTCTTAATTAAACTGGCGCATGGTAATTTTAATTTAAAATTGTCCATTGGCTTAACGCTAACAAGAAGTGCGTTGATGGGAATTATCGGATTCGGCAGCATATGGGGACAGCCAAATCAACTTCGGCGTCCATAAACCCTGCCAGGGTGTATGGATTGATCCAACAGTTTTGAAATAATTACATAAATAGTTAATAAGTATATTCAGTATGCGCGAGTTCATTTGGGAACGCTTCTGCCGTACTTCATGGGGGAATGGAAGGAATGGAGCGAAATGTAAGTGTGGCTGTCCGCGTCGTTCTTCGAACAATTTTTTTCTTGTGGCTGGATTCGACAGTGGCTGGATTCGATCTAGCTGTCTAAATAGTGACTAAAATCCTGTCGTCGTCGGGAGCCAAACTGTAGGGCCTCCCGGGCAGAGGCTCTGCAGTGACATCAGGGTACCTGCCACCTCAGCCGCAACGGCGCTCGGCAGAGAAACTCTCGAGGTTGGTTGGTTGGTTGTTAGTGATTTCTGGTGCGTCGACTACTGAGGTCATTAGTCGCGTAAGTGTAGTGCGTGTTTTTGCTCGGGAGGTGGCGGTGGTCTTCACTCGCTGTATTGCGAGATCCGGCGCCGACCTACCGTCAGCTAGCGGGATTTTCCACAACCAGGTATCTCTCACCAGCGGGGCACCGCCCCAGCCGGGACAAGCTCTAAGCTCCCGACCGGTCTCCCGGCAGGTGTGGTAGTGTAGTGTATGTTAGTGGAAGTGTGTGCGTGTAAGGGGAGAGGATAGGGCAAGGAAGAGGAAGGAAATATCGCGCGCGGTCCATGGCCCGTTTCTTAGGGTACTGCTCCGGCATTCGCCTGGTGTTGATCGGAGAAACCACGGTAAACTACCGATCAGAGCAGCCGGCCTCTAGAATTCTCCTCCAGGCAGCGACTGAATTCGACCTAGCTGAAAAGCTAGTGTCGAAAATCCCGCCGCCGTTGGAACTCGAACCCTAGGACCACCTAGTCAGAGGCTTTGCAGCGACATCAGTTGATGCACTGAGCCACCGCTCCCGGTTCGGGACTCGAACCCTAGGACCACCTGGTCAGAGGCTTTGCAGCGACATCAGTTGATGCACTGAGCCACCGCTCCCGGTTCGGGACTCGAACCCTAGGACCACCTGGTCAGAGGCGCTCCAGTGACATTAGTTGATGCACTGAGCCACCGCTCCCGGTTCAGGACTCGAACCCTAGGACCACCTGGTCAGAGGCGCTTCAGTGACATTAGTTGATGCACTGAGCCACCGCTCCCGGTTCAGGACTCGAACCCTAGGCCCACCTGGTCAGAGGCTTTGCAGTGACATCAGTTGATGCACTGAGCCACCGCTCCCGGTTCGGGACTCGAACCCTAGGACCACCCGGTCAGATGCACTGCGGTGAATCATTTGATGCCCGAGTCACTCGAGCGGGAGCGGCGCTCGAGAGAGAAACTCTCGAGTGAGCGCGAGAGCGCAACTGGAGCGCCTTCCGCCCTCGTGCGAAGTGGTGGGGGGGGCGGTGTGATGCGGAGGGGCGGGAGCTATTTGGCGCGCGCACGCCGCAAGCCGGGGGCCTCCATTAGCCAATTAGAGAGGCGCGCGCGGTCCGGCGCGGCGCCCTGGGGCTAGGGGTCGCCCCCCCCTCACCGCAGACCTACGCCCCCACCCCCAGCCCGCCCCGAAAGAGCTTCACGTCCCGTAGCTGCCGGCTTGCTCGTCTCGCCTCGCTTCTTCCATGTTGCGTCTTGAACACCAAGAGGAGTAAGTTTTAATTAAACACGGTTTTCAGAATAGTACACAACACCTTTCTGGGTGGCCGGTGTTCATTGCTACGTGTCTGACCGGGAGAGGTGGCTCAGTGCATCAACTGATGCCACTGCAGCGCCTCTGACCGGGAGGTCCTAGGTTCGAGTCCTGACGGCGGTAGGATTTTCGACACTAGCTTTTCAGCTAGGTCGAGTTCAGTCGCTGTCTGGAGGAGAATTCTAGCGGCCGGCTGCTCTGATCGGTAGTTTTCCGTGTTTTTTCCGATCACCACCAGGTGAATGCCGGAGCAGTACCCTGCGAAACGGGCTACGGACCGCGCGCGATCTTTCCTTCCTCTTCCTTGTCCTATCCTCACTCCTTCCATGCACTGCACTACCACGTATGCCGAGAGACCGGATGCGAGCTTAGAGCGAGTCCCAGCTGGGGTCATGCCCCGCTGGTGAGAGGTACTTGGTTGGGGGAATCCCAACTAGCCGACGGTAGCACGGCGCCGGATCTCGCCATCCAGCGGATGAGAACACCACCACCTCCATATGAAAAAAGAACACGTACTACACTTACGGGACAAATTGTACCTCGGTAGTTGACATACTCGGAATCACTAACAACGAACCAACTGTGTGTCTGAGCATTTCGTGTTTACGGGCGCAACAACTACTTTGGTCATTAGTTTCGTAAGTGTAGCTCATGTTAAAGCCTGAAGACGGGTTATCTTCCCAGTTGCGTAGTGGGATCCAGCGTGGTCCGACATGTCAACTTGCGCGTTTTCCCTTTGCGGCAACTTCACGAACGGCACACCCATTCCAGGCAGGCTCTAAGCTCTCGACTGGTCTCCCGACATTTGCGGTAGTTTAGAGCATGTGAGTGTGTATGTAAATACGGGAAGAGAATAGTGCAACGGTGAGAAAGGTCTGTGAGTGAAGATATTGCCTCGGTGTTTGCTTGATATTTACAGGAGAAACGACGAAAAACTATGGAGCGGGTCAGCCAGACGCTAAAATTTTTCTCCAGATAGCGGCTGAATTCGATTTATGTGTCGAAAAATCCGCTACCTGACCTAAGCCGGTCAATGGCATTTGAGATACATTGAATATTAAGAACTGGCGTTTTTGAAAGAGCATTAGCAGAATTCGAGTGTAAATTTTTCCATTCCACTCAACCCATTTGTCAAAGACTTTGAAGACGAAAATTCTCCAGAGTGCGCGCAATGGGCGTCGCTTTGGATGGGAGTCACGTGAGAGGGGAGCCCGCATGGAACATCCGCTGTTATTCTTAGGCTTGCTAGCGTTTCTCCTTTGTCTGAGGGCAGGGATATGGTTGCCATGCACGGCACGCGCTCGCGATGGGAAGATCAGAAGTTGCCTTACTTCAGGGGAGGGCAAACCAAGGCATTCGAGGCAGATACGGCAGGTCGTGGAACGCTGTGCGACTTTTGGGTATTAAGTGAAACGTCTTCTATACTGCCAGTGTGTTACTACTGAAGTATTGAAAAAAATATTGATAGATTAATATGCGTTTCTGATAATGTGCGAATTGTTTAAAATTTTTTACTAATATCATGGGTGTTCGCACAAGGGGGCCACGACCCTCCTGAAATGATTGAAAGGGGTCGTATAAAAATTTGTAAAAACATGTTTCTTTCAAAAATATGTTCAATCCATAATTTTTCCGTTATTTAACCTGACAGTTTGGGGAATTGTTGTACATATGGCGAAAAAGGCTTAGCAAGCCATCTGGCAGCACTGTAAATTCTCCAACTTAAAATTTATTTATAAATGGATCCATTAAAAATGTAATTTCGTACTTCTTTCAGTAGCTTTCATATTTAATAAAGATTTTAATAAATTTATTTTTATTTTAATTAATCATTTATTTAAACTAGAAAGTTTAAAGATATAGGAAGTCCAAAAATGTTCTTGGTACATCTTTTTTTAGGATACCCTCGAATATTTTTATTTAGTTATTGTTAATATAATATTTACTAATATAATTGTTTATAATATTAACAAATTTGAAGACTACATCATATTCATTTTCAACTACTCATACTAATTTCGTTAATGATAATATTTTTATTGAAGAAGTCTGCCTTAAATTTTGTCGGGATAACATCTAAAGGAGGCACATTCAACTAGATACAAAAATAAGAAAACAGCGGACATTAGGAAATTGCGTTGACACTGTGTTATGGGGAACTTGCAAATTGAAAGAAATTACTGAAGTCGGAAGTAGGAATTTACACACTGATTTACTTGCAGATTTTTTCAGGCAGTTTCAAGATGTAGAAGACCAAAAATGGGAAATGTTGAAAGTGCGGCACTCGGCACATATATCACTCGAAACAATAGATTATCGAAAGAGCATACACACTTCTATATACTTATTGTAGTAATTTCTGACACTTCCAAGTTATTTGCCTTGCTACATTCATCGGTTTCCATGAAAAATTGTGAACATTTGAAATTTTGGCTCTGTAAGGTATCCCATTTTTTGTCTTCATCTCGTGTATTACCTTAAAAGAGGGAAAGAAATGGGGAGAGAGAGTGTGTGAGTGGGCATGAGAGTGTGTGCAAGAGACTGAGGGAGAGAGAGAGACTGAGGGAGAGAGAGAGACTGAGGGAGATAGAGAGACTGAGGGAGATAGAGAGACTGAGGGAGAGAGACTGAGGGATAGAGAGACCGAGGGAGAGAGAGACCGAGGGAGAGAGAGACCGAGGGAGAGAGAGTCCGAGAGAGAGAGAGTCCGGTGGAGAGAGAGACCGAGAGGAGAGACCGAGGGAGAGAGACCAAGGGAGAGAGACTGAGGGAGAGGAAGACCGAGGGAGAGTCCGAGAGAGAGAGAGAGAGAGTCCGAGGGAGAGAGAGACCGAGGGGGAGAGAGACCGATGGAGAGAGAGAGGCCGATGGAGAGCGAGATCGAGGGAGAGAGACCGAGGGAGAGAGACCGAGGGAGAGACCGAGAGAGAGACCGAGGGAGAGAGAGACCGAGGGAGAGAAAGGCCGAGGGAGAGAGACCGAGAGAGAGACCGAGGGAGAGAGAGACCGAGGGAGAGAAAGGCCGAGGGAGAGAAAGACCGAGGGAAAGAGAGACCGAGGGAGAGAAAGACCGAGGGAAAGTGAGACCGAGGGAGAGAGACCGAGGGAGTGAGAGACCGAGGGAGTGAGAGACCGAGGGAGTGAGAGACCGAGGGAGTGAGAGACCGAGGGAGTGAGAGACCGAAGGAGAGAGGTTCCGAGAGGGAGAGAGACCGAGGGAGAGAGACCGAGGGAGAGAGAGTCCGAGGGGGAGAGACGGAGGGAGAGGGACCGAGGTAGAGAGACAGACCGAGGGAGAAAGAGACCGAGGGAGAGAGAGACCGAGGGAAAGAGACGGAGGGAGAGGGACCGAGGTAGAGAGAGAGACCGAGGGAGAGAGAGAGAGGGGGAGAGAGGAGGGGCTGGAGGTCCCAGCAGAGGGGCGTGGCAGGTGCGGTTGCTGGGCGCTCTGGCAGCGTGCTGGCCGGGTGGGGAGGGTGACCGCTGAGGCCGGTGGTCGTGGGGCGGCGCCGCAGACAGCGAACGGCACTTCCCTGCGGGCGGTTCCTGCAACTAGGCCGCGCCCAGGTTTCTCCCCTCGCACACACATGCGGCCCCATACCGCTTCTCCCATGCAGAGATCTTGAGGGGGAAATTGAGAACTAGGTATACAACGTTTAAAGCAATGAGAGCGATATTTTAATAGTACATTATGAAACGATGATGTAATGATGGGTATTAATACACGAGTGTGATATTACGATACGAGCGAGTATCGTAAACTTCATACGAGTGTATTAATACCCATTACACCGAGTTTCATACGGTACTTTTTCTACGACTTTTATAAGTTAAACATTTACATTGAATCGTTTCGCGGCAGTTGACATGCAGGATTCAGCCAAGGCCACCTAGCGGACAGCTCACTAAAGCTACCCTCGCATGCTATCGCAGGTGGCTATGGTTACCAGTCCGCCTCCGAGGGAGTACTGCGCTAGTCAAACGGGTTCAAAGTGAAATTGAAGAGGGATCAAAGTGAATGATTAATTGTCAATACTTAGTTTGTAAACTTCTCTGTGAATGGTCAAGTACCTGTATCGTAATCTAATATGTATCGTAATGAGTATCATTATGCAACTGGTTGCAGCCATTAAATGACAGCATTGAACAATGGGAGTTGAACAAATGACGATCATTTATTAGTTGTTGTTAGTATTATGTAAAGCATTCTTCAGCACTTGAGCTGATTGCTTCTTCTGAACTCGTGTCCCCCCAAGGACTTGGATGTGAGATTGTGTAGCAATGCGGTCATTGGATTTCGTAAGACTCGCATCAATTCTGGAATGCTGAGATGTTTGTATAAGCCCTAACGCCTCAATTACTCCTCAGATAATCGTAATCATCTCTTTCCAATCTTTCCATGTCTTTGTAGAGATCATTTTCGTGTCTCTTCTGATTCACTCTCAAGTCTTCTAGTATGATTACGTTTACTGCCCATTCATACTTCAACGAGGTGGAGTATTCTGGTTTCAGGCCAGTCGCGATTATTTGAGAGGTTGTAAATCAGTTGCAAATCGTCTGAATAGCATCGCAGAATGTGTTATGTGCCAAGTGATGCCAGGTAATTCTATGCATGAGCTCAACCAACTCTGTCAGACCGAAAGCATGTTGAGGTTAGAGATATTGATTTCGTTTGTTTCGATAGTATAAATGTAGTTTTTTGTGAGTATAAAGCATTTCAAAACGCGTCTCAGGATATTACATTTAATTATAGGACAGAAAAATTCAAAGTGAGGCCATGCACATTCGAGGTAAAAAAAACAGCCCCCCAACTCGGAATATGAAGGAGCTCACGTTGTTAATTTTCAACACACTTTCAAGAAATCAGTATACCTATTTTGGTCCAAGTATAATCATTTATGTAATGCCTTTAACGAAGAGTTTTGATGTTCACATTCCTTAAAATCGAGTTTAAACTAGGTGGCCGCTTCTACTATTTTCATTCTACGCATTTTTGTTGCGATATATCTCTAGCTTTTCCTTGTTCGTTTCGCTAGACAGCTAGGTCGAATTCAGTCGAGATCAGGAGCAGAATTCTAGCGGCCAGTTGCTCTGATCGATAGTTTTCCGTGGTTTCTCCACTCAACACCAGGCGAATACCGGAGCAGTACCCTACCAAACGGGCCACGGACCGCGCGCGATCTGTCCTTCCTCTTCCTTGTCCTATCCTCACCCCTACTTACACCCACACTTACATGCGTTACATTACCGCCCAGAGCTTTTCCCGGCTGGGGCGGTGCCCCACTGGTGGGAGATACATGGTTAGTGAAAAAAACCGCTCGCCGGCTTGGAAGTCGGCGACGAATCTCGCCATCCAGTGGGGGAAGAACACCGCCACTTCCAGCAAAAATCATGCACAACACTTACGGGACTAAGGACGTTAGCAGTTCTCGCGCCCGGAGAACTGATCCATGTTAGTTTGCTCCCCCCTCTACCGCCCTTTCCCTCGCCACCGCCCTAACTTCCTCCTCCGATCCCTTGGCTAGCTGTCGGCGCCGGGTGCGCTGCAAATGGAGCTTCGACCAAGGGCGAGGGCGGCCGGCCCAGGGAATATTTATATACGGCGCTCATACAATGTGTGCCAAATTAAAATGCAAATGCGCGCCGCGCCGCCTTTGCCGCTTTGTCACGTGACGGGGCGGTACGCGCCCAGGGCGTCCTTTCTTGCGCGCGACGCCAGCGCCCTCCGCCGCGGACGGGCGGGCGGGGAACCAGTGCTCCGCGTCGCTCTTTTGTCACAGGGCGGTCGCGCGCTGGCAGGCGACGTCCACGGACAAATGACCTGTTTTCTAGCGTTCGCTCTGACGTGCGAACGAACTAGTGGCCTGCAGCTGCAAAAAGGCTGCTGAACAAAACCACACGAAATTGGTTTCCAAAACATGCAGCTCGCACATTGTTCGAGAACAACAAATAACATGTTTTCGTGTAATTCTATCATAAATATTTTAAGAAAAACGTCTTCGCCGATATTGAAATGACGTAGTATAGGAGTAGTGGCTTGTAGCTTTTAAAGCGGTTGCTGAACAAAACGACACAAAATTAATTTACAAACCACGCATCACGAATCTTGTTCAATAACAAATAAAATATTTTTCTGAAACACTGTAATTAATGAAATATTTTAACAATTAATGTCTTTCCCAATACCGCAATAACGTATGGTGACTCGTATCATAAAATAATAACTATTTTGGTATCAGTAGAGCCTAAAACTTGTATTTCTGTTGAAATATCGAAACAGATTTTCCGCAGCATTACATATATTTACATTACTTTCTGTATGCTACTTATACTACTTCATATATACGTACGTCCATGAGGAAGGGAAATTTGCTGATTGATAACCCAACACATAAATAGCGAATATTTAATGACAGTACTCCCCTTTCTCCAGGCCTCCGAGCTTTCTTGTCGCACGAATTTACCTGTGTCGTAATCAGCGATGCACTTACTACGAGAATTCTGTTGGTACAAACGGTTTGAGAATATTCGGAATAACACGTACAAATATTTGCATTTTTCAGTGAAAATTGAAACTGTTTTGCTCGATTACTCGAGTATCTAACGAAACTTCAGACACTTGTCACACGGACAGAGGCTCTATAGTTTGTTGTTGTTTTTTCTTCAATTACTGCTCGCAGTAAAAATGGGTGATATAGAGAATGAAGAATGCAATGCTTGGGATATCACCATGGTGACGATCTCTCAAAGCTTCACATCGACAAAAGCGGCTCAGGGCATCAACTGATGTCACTGTTGCGCCTCTGACCGGAAGGTCCTAGGTCCGAGTTCCGACGGAGATAGGATTCTCGATTCTAGCTAGGTCGGATTCGATCGCCGTGGAGGTGAATTCTACCGACCGAATACTCTGATTGGTATTTTTTGTGGTTTCTCCAATAAACCCCACGCGAATGCCGGAGCAGTTCCCTAACAAATGAGCTATGGACCGTGAGTGATCTTTCATTCCTCTTCCTTGTACTATCCTCACCCCTTACACACACACTACCACATGATGCCGGTCGGGAGCTGAGTGCTTGTCCTGGCTAAGATAGTGTTACTGGGACGGCACTCATTCTGGGCGACCCTGTCGCAACACATTCACACCTATACACGTCACTATGTCACTATCACTTTCACACACATGCTAACGAATGCTTGAGTTGCCATGCTTTGAGGCCATGCTGAAGAATGCCAAGAGGCGGTGAATTATTGGAGCACTTGTGTCCCACGAAATCCGTATTATGAAACATCTCAATTTCGTGAAGTTTCACTTGAGATAATCACAGAGCATAAAATATGTATTTCGATATCTTTTTTAGTAAAAATCTATTATATATTATTTTTATGCATTAAATACATGTTTATAGAGCGAAGAATCTACTTTTTTCATCTCTGTGGTTTGTATTCCTCTTTCGTTAAGACATGATGAGCAAAGTTTTCTCTGTATACTTTAAACTTTTGGCGGTCATGGTACCTAAGACTTTCCTCTCTGTCTTGCTTATATTTCATAGCGGTGCTTCGTTTATACATCCCTCTCATTTCCTTCGTTTTATTGGCCCCTGCAATAAGTCTTGCAGAGTTCCGTCCTTTACGACCGGACGCCTCAGAGAAAAGATTACACAATTTAATTTGCGAGAGGGCTTATAAAAGAGGAGTATCATTTTGCCGTCGAGGCATTTTTAGGGAAGGAAGTGTTATTCAAATATTAAACTTTCCATTTAATGAGGCGCTCTTAGCCTAAAACTGAATTGATTTTAAGGCTACATTCTGACGCTTTTGCTTGCACCAACAAGGGCTTTAACACCTAGTCATGATGTTACATTTCCATTTTCTAACAAGTATTACGTTTTAGGAAAAAGGAAACACATCTGTGGGAGCCATTCGTTGAATTCACGAAGTCATTTGTTATTCAGTAGAATTGGAAAACGAAATTAATAAAGAAAAAAATTAAATTATAAATTTATTCAAATATGAGTTTAAATTAAAAGATAATGCTAAGAATGAAATGCAGAAAGTAGAATAGATGTTTAAGAAAAAATACGTCAAGTCACAACAACTTTCGGCTATGTATAGAATAAAGCATTGCTAGTTATCACTTGGGTTTCATTTCGTACAATTTTAGTGAATTTAGTTTTTTAAAACATTACTCCTTAAGGGAACGTGAACACGAATTATAAACTGTTCCAAAACTCCTTTGTAAAATATTGTTAACACTTAGCTCTTAACTTTTTTTAATGGTCCTAAATGCTTCATCATTTGCAACGATCTTCATCAATTTATGGCTTTCAATGACTTTTGATAACTTTGGAAGTAAAATGTGTTGTAATCGTCGAATACACCGTTAGTAAAAATAAGAATTTACAGTGATTTTAGTGTATGTGTATGTATTTGGCATTTTAAGTCCGGATTAATCCGGCTGTTGCCAGCGCGCGGTGGTCTCCGACCTGGGCACTGTTTATTATCCTCATCTGGGGGTGATTTTAATAATAGTATCTATTAGATGTATTAAAATTTGTAAATAAAACTGTCCATTTACAAATAAATCAGACCATTCTCTTTGGCCGAACAGTAAAGTCTGTGAAATGGTAAAGTTTGATGCATCCCCTTCATTTCAATGCAATTAAAACA
This sequence comes from Teleogryllus occipitalis, assembly GCA_011170035.1. Taxonomy (NCBI): domain Eukaryota; kingdom Metazoa; phylum Arthropoda; class Insecta; order Orthoptera; family Gryllidae; genus Teleogryllus; species Teleogryllus occipitalis. The sequence continues at coordinate 17,911 of BLKR01003515.1, read as the reverse complement.
TTTGGTAATCATTAGACACTTGGTACACTGGAACATTTGGTAATCGTCGAAAGGCACTTAGTTTTATTTGAATTAATCCGCGAATTAGAAATTAGTAATATACATAATCATTGCAGATGTACTTCCCCAGGTCTCTGCTTGGGGCTCGATAGGTTCTTTGGCCACCCCTGCAGCATGGTTTCCGTAGCGGTGTCTGCCCGCTCTTCCACCGCTGTGCTGTTAATAGCAGTCGATGGCATCGTGAGGAGCGTGGCGGAACGGCGTACATCGATTTATTTTAAATTAAAATGCAAATTTGTTAGCGAGATCCTGTCGGCGACGGAGGAGTACACGAGGCTGCGAGGACGCGAAAAAATTAAGTCCTGAGATCGCCGGTCACGTAAAATGGTCGTAACACTACGCGAGCTCCCGTGCTCATGGAGACGTCCAGATGACATTTCACTCAACACGCGAAATTATCTCTATTCTGTAATGAAATATATCAATTGGGATGTGTCCGGCAAAACAGGAGAGATGGTGACGGATGTCTCGAATTAAAATACAACATAAAACGTTGTTTTTCGATGACATTTGTTTATTATTATCATCATTATTTTGTTATTTATTATTTTAATTTTTGTAAATACATTTTATTATGCACATATTAAAATATATTTTAATATACTTGTTATATTATATATTTATTACATTATTTTATTTTATGTACACTTATTTCTTTAATTTGTTAACATATCAATATAAGTTAGCGTTTAAAAGTCGTGCATTCTTGTAAACAAGGCCATAACGAGATATTTTTCAAACGGAATGCGGACTGATTAAAGATTATTCTTAGCATTAATAATTTTCATTGTGGATGATGACATTGCATGGCTTCCTTTTCATAACAATTGCCTATTGCGTATTTGACATACAATTACATGAACTTGAGGATTATAAAGCATTTCAATTTTTTAACTGAGTAGTGACCAAAGCATTTCGGGGTGGCCCTTTCCTTTCCTTCAGGGTAAACCGAGAATATTATAAGTAAACAACGGAAATACATCTGAAATTGAAAACGTCTACCTCAAGGGTGTTAATTTAATTGAATCCAGTAGGAAAATACACGTAATTTGTAGTATACAAATCACTACTTGATGTGTTTTCATGATTATTTAACCTCGACGATTAATTTGTAATAATATTTATATATGGTTCTATAATTTACGTGATTTTCTAATTGCCTTGAGTATATTCTTTTCCTATTACCTTGAGTATACTTCTTTTGATTCTGTCCTGAAATACTTTCAAAATACTACAAAATACTACAAAAGAATAAATACTTTCCAACCAGGTGTAAGCAAAATATTCAAAATTTCTAAGAAAGTTTCATGCAAATCGGGAATGAAGTAATTTTTATGCAGATACATCCTCTTTACGTTTCTTTTCCCGACTTACTTTCCAGTAGCTTCATCAGGGAATTCTTTCCTAAAGCACGTAAGAACGGCAGTGCGAGAAAGTTTCCGCAACGCTGCGGCATGTCCCATATCTTGGCATTCCTTCCCTGGAGGTCGCGGCCCGGGGCCTGCCTCCGCCGGCGGCGTGCGGGGTGGGGCGGGGAGGAATGTGGGGGGGAGGGCGTGGCTCTGGGCCGCGGGCCCAAGGCGGGATGTGTAGGGGGGGGCGAGGCGGAGAGTACCATTGCACGGTGCCAGGAGAGTGGCGAGGCGGGACGGAATGTGACTTGGGGCCGAGGCGGGGCTGAGGCGGGGTGTGAGTGGGTGGGGGGAGAGGCTGGGAGGACCATTGCAGGGCGCGAGTAGAGTGGAGGGGCGGGGCTGAATGTGGCTTTGCGTCGCGGGGCCGAGATGGGGTGCGTCGAGGCGGGGAGAGGCTGGCAGGACCGTTGTAGGGCGAGAGGAGAGTGGCGAGGCAGGGCGGAATGTGACTCTGAGGGACGGGGTCGAGGCGGGGTGTGGCGGGGCGGGGAGAGGCTGGGAGGACCATTGCAGCGCGAGGAGAGTGGAGGGGCGGGGCAGATGAATGGCTCTGCGCCAGGCCGAGCGGTGTGGGTGTGGTGTGAGCGGGGCGAGGCGGAGAGCACCATTGCACGTGCCAGGAGAGTGGCGAGGTGGATGAATGTGACTTTGGGGCTGAGGTGTGGAGTCGGTGGGGAGAGGCTGGGAGGACCATTGCAGGGCGAGAGGAGTGGAGTCGGGTGGGGCTGAATGTGGCTCTGCGCCGCGGGGCCGAGAGATGGGGTGTGTCGAGGCGGGGAGAGGCCGGGCAGACCGTTGTAGGGCGAGAGGAGAGAGTGGCGAGAGGCAGGGGCGAATGTGAATTCCTTGCGGACGGGGTCGAGGCGGTGTGGCGGCGGAGAGCGTATGGTCACTGCATGGCGCGACATGGGTGGCGGGAGGGGCGGGTGGTAGTCGCGGCTCTGCGCCGCGGGGCCGAGGCGGGGGTGTGGGTGGTGGGGCGGTGTGGGTGGGTGGGCGGGCGAGTCTGGAATGGCCACATTGCAGGGCGAGAGAGGAGAGTGGCGGGGAGAGGCGGACAGAAGGTGCGGCCCTTTTCGTGCCGCGGGCCGAGGCGGGTGTTGCGGGGCGGGAGGGGCTGGGAGGACCATTGTGGCGAGAGGAGAGTGGCGGGCGGGGCGGGGCCAAGCTGAGATCTGCGAGAGGGACAGAAGGCACGTGTGCGCGAAGGGGGCGTGTCAGCGTTGCGGGAGGAAATCAGACGATCTGAGAGGGATTGGGTCAGGGTAGGTGGGACGGTGCTTGCGTGGCAAGGGGAGACGCACGGGGGGGGGGTGAGCGATGCGGAACGGAGAGGGGCAAGACGGAGCTGGATGGGAGGGAGCAATGCGGGGCGGGGCGTTGCGGGTCGGGGAGATGTGGGGTGGGGCGGGGCGTTGTGGGGCGGGGAGATTTGAGGTGGGGCGGGGCGTTGCGGGACGGGGAGATGTAGGGTGGGGCGGGGCATTGCGGGACGATGGTGGGGGGCGGGGTAACGAGGAGCGGGGTGGGGAGGCGATGCTGGAGGAACGCGGGGAGCGCCGCGGGACAGAAGCGGGAGGAGACGGGGCTGGGAGAACCTTTGTCCGACGAGAGGGGGTGGCGGGGAGAGACGGAGCAAAGTTGAGACATGCGAGATGAGACTAAGTGAGGTGAAGTATGGCGACAGAAGTCGAGGCCCAGCAAGAAAAACGATACGAGACGGGCACCGTGAGGCAGGAAAAGCCTTGCGATGTGACGCGAGAGGACGCCGCAACGGGAGGTGATGTGAGTGGGACTGGGCCAAAATAGGTGGAACGGAGAGGTGGGGCAAGATGCGGCGGGCAGGGTGGGGCGGAGAAGAGCAATGCGAGGTGGGGCGAAGCCGAGCGGGGCAAGATGACAGGTGGACTAAGACGAAGTAGACGGGGCTGAGGCAGTGGCTGAGGCTAGTGGGTAAATATGGGAGTAGAGAAGGGTGAAACGGGGTGGGACGAGACGTGTATCCAGGGGCGGAGCGTGAAGAGGCGACGCATAATGACACGGTGTGACGCGTGGTGGGACGGAGTAGACTGACAAAACTACAACACAAGGAGATCTGGATGATTGATGTTTCGGGCAACTGCTATGGTCATTAGTCCCGTTTGTGTCGTGAAGGTTTTATCCCGGGAGGTGGCGGTGTTCCTCTCCCGCTGGTTGGTTGGTAAGATTCGGCCCCAACCTACGCATCAGCTTGGGGGGGATTCCCCATCGAAGTGTCTCCGCTCCAGTCCAGATGAGCTCGAAGCTCCCACCTGGCCTATTAACGAGAGCGGTAGAGTAGTGCACGCCATTTTAAATGTATGTTTGAGAGGGGAGAGAATAGAATAAGAATGAGAAAGGAAACATCGCGCGCGGTCAGTGGCCCGTTTGTACTGCTCTGGCATTCGTGTGGTGTTGATCGGAGAAATCACGAAAAACTACCTATGAGAGCAGCCGCTAGAATTCTCCTCCAGACAACGACTGAATTCGACTCAGCCCAGAGTGGCTGCCGATGCAGAAACAATGCTGGCCCTGGGCTAACCCAGCCAGTGCATGGGTTGTGAGACGGAGCGGGGCGAGGGGGCCCTGGTGCCGGGGCCGGAAGGGGGCGGGGCGCCTGCAGGTTCGATTACGCGCACCTGCACGCCCATATTTCTCCGCCGCCGGAGAGGGCCCGCGCCGCCCGCGCCGGAGAAATATCGCTTCCATCCGCCGCCGCCGCCGCCCACGCCCGGGGCGAAGCCGCCCCGCCACCCGCTTCGCCGAAAAGGGAATCAATCCACTAGTAGTAGCACCGCTGAAAAAACTTACAAATATTTTCTGTTATTGAGATGGCTCTCTTTATGTAGTTCTCACCAACTCTGTGAATGTACACAAATCATTAGAGACATTTGCATGTCCTGTGCTACAATATATATATATATATATATATATATATATATATATATATATATATATATATTGCTCGCGAATAAGCTATTTTGGATCAGAACATGCACTTGCACGGGCTCAGTATCATTTTATCACGATGCAAGCTATCAGGGGTACCACATTAGGCTGAATCCGATTTTTACACTCCAGGGTTGTTAGTCCTGGGGGGATGGAAGATGCAATGATGATGATAATAATGAAGGATGAATGGACAGCACTCACAACCAGACATACACAAACACACCCTTGCCCAAGGGGGGACTAGAACCCGCGATCCTTCCGTCCGATATCGCCATGACACTCCTGTCTTAACGATCTCGGGTAAATTAACGTTAATGCGATTGTGGAGATGAAACGATCTGGTGATGATAAGGGGTGAAAGGACGAACACATTTACAACCATGCCCGAGACGGGAATCGAACCCGCGACCCTTTGGTCTGAGATCGCTACGACCCTAATGCTTTAGCGTTGTCGGCCACCGGATCGGCGAAAATATTTTGTTATTGAGATGGCTCTCTTTATATAGTTCTCACTAACTCTGAGAATGTACGCAAATCATAAGAGACATTTGCATATCCTGCGCTACAACATAACATTTATTTTTTTCAATAAGTACTGAAGAGAATGTTATGCAATATCGCGAAAAATCGTTTTCTTGATTTTGACGAAAATTCATATTTGGGTGTTTGTGCTACTACTCGTGCTAATACAAGCTGATGCTATTTCTGTTGTTATATTTCTTATGGTTATTTTAATAAATTGATGCCCGTCTATGTGTCCGTCCGTCTGTCACTGTGATCATTACTATCACTTATTGCTCATAACTGTTCTACAGAATGAAATTAATTTATAAACGATACCGCGTGGAGATGTCTTCATTGAAACCACACGTACCCCCTTAACCCATGGCCGCGAGGCCGGGACGCTGCTGATAGACCCAGGCCCGTACACGGGTTGTCGCGCCAAGTACAGATAGACTTTAAAAACGTCACGCTATCTTTCTTTATCTTCTCACTACTCCCGGCAATGCTATGACAGCAGCAGTTCTTTGTATGTCCGTTAACGGAACTTTGACGATTCTTCATGCCTACCATTTCTCTTTCCCATCCTTATATCCCGGTGTCTGGCTAATCCCTTTAGAAGAAAATATAAATCAAGCGGCAGCCTAGATAAATTAATGGTGCTGAAACAGCACGTACTTTCTCACCCGTATTTTCACGCAAAATTACGTGCAAAATACTCAAATTTTCGAAGAATTGTGCATGAACTTATTTCAAAATCTATCTTTGAGGAACTCATTTCATTAAGAGATAAAGTCTCTTTCTTGAATATTTTAGTTTTAGGAAGACACCGAAAAAATTGTGAGCTCTTGCAGTTTTCAAGGAACGTGAGACCTGCAGAGTTTCCATGAATGTTCTTCACACTATACAAACAACCAAATTTAATGAATAACAATGGATCTATTTTTTTGAAAATTTGGAAAATATCGCGGGGGCTTTATGTTAAGTACCCCCCAAAATTAAAATATCGATTTCAAATTCAAGAGGCAGCGACATCAGCCAGATCTATAGCGGAGAATGAATTTTGGAGAATATCGGCTGAACTGTTTAGCCGCTTGCGTTGTTCATTGTCAGAAGAACAGACAGACGGACGGGCGTTTTGCCGTCTTTGGATTTTTCGGCATCAAGGACCCACAAAACATGGATTCTGGCTATCTCATGTATTAGAGTATGTTTTTTTTAAATCTATCATCTGGATAGATCCTTCTACTCGGTAGCGAGAAAGTAAACGAGTACCCACGTCATTCGGAAATCTCTTTCAACCCCCCTGTACATACGCTTCACGCCGCTCCCCTTATTTCCTCCGCTCGTACCGCTGGAAGGGAATCCTCTAATACCATGTATTAAAGGATTCTTTTTCTAAATTTATCATTTGCATAGATCCATTTTTTCGTTACGAGGGCCCTGTAATGAGAGTTTTGCTGCCGAAAACTCGCGGTGTTTTCGCGTAGCATTACATAACTTTCTCTCTACTCCGTAGCGAGAAAGTAAACGAGTACCCACGTCATTCAGAAACCTCTTTCCACCACCCCGTACATACTCTCCAGGCCGCTCTCATTTCCTCCGCTCGTGGCGCTGGAGGGGAATCCTCTAATACCATGTATTAGAGGATTATTTTCTAAATTTATCATCTGGATAGATCCACATTTTCATTAAGAGGGCCCTGTTCGAAGAGTTTTTCTGCCAAATATTCGCATTTTTTCGCGTAGTTTTGCATAACTATCTCTCTACTCCGTAGCGAGAAAGTAAACGAGTACCCTCTTTCCACCACCCTGTACACACGCTCCACGCCGCTCCCCTTATTTCCTCCGCTCGTGGCGCTGGAGGGGGAGGGGAGGGCCAAGAGCCCGCCGGGGCGCGTCTGCGGAGTGGAAAAATGGGGCGACCAACTCGGCGCATGCGAAGCGGGGCGGCCATTTCTCTCCGCCTAATTAAACTCTGCGGAGCGGCGTTCGGCTGTTTGCGTAGCCCGCGCACGTGCCGCCTGACAGCCGACGCTTATTAATTATCAGAGGACGCGCCGGGACACCGTGTTCTTTCCTTCGCCGCAACCGCCCTGGGCTGTTGCTCATAATGCGCGCCGACACCTTCGACTTTCCGCGAGGTATATTGTGCATGGAAATTAGTCCTTTTAGCTCGTCGGCTATGGGGTTTTTAACGTCCGGTTTTGACGTGATTGCGTGGAGGTTGGTCATGTGTTGTCTCGGAGTTGCGAAGTATTTTTACTGTTCTTAGAAATAGTTCACTCGACGAATTTTACTGGTCGAAGATCTGAACGAATTATTTTCAGTGTGACAGTGATGTACGTTCATTGGGTTGATTAGTTATACCGGGCGCGTCAACAGCTTAGGCCATCTGTCCCGTAAGTGTAGTGCAAGCTTTTCCTCGAGAGATGACGGTGATCTTCCCCCACTGGATGGCGAGATCAGGCACCGACCTACCGTCGGCTAGCGGGGTTTTCCCACAACCAGGTATCTCCAACGACCGGGGCAAGCTCTAAGCAAGCTCCGGGGCAGCCGAGACAAGCTCTAAGCTCCCGGCCGGCCTCCCGGAATATGTGGCAGTGTAGTGCATGTTAGTGTAAGTGTGTGGGTGTGTGTGGGTTGGTGTAATGGGAGAGGATATGACAAAGAAGAAGGAAAGATCGCGCTCGGTCCGTTTGTTAGGGTACTGCTCCGGCATTCACTTGGTGTTTATCGGAAAAACTACGGAAAACTACCGATCAGAGCAGCTGGTCACCAGAATTCTCCTCCAGACAGCCACTGAATTCAACCTAGCTGAAAATCTAGTGTCGAAAATTCTGCCTCTGTCAAGACTCGAACCTAGGACCTCCCGGTCAGGGGCGCTGCAGTGAGATCAGTTGATGCACTGAACTACCGCTCCCGGTCGCTTATTGGGCTTTTATATCTTTGTCGGGAGGCCAGGGAGGATCCGTGTTGTATCCTCAGCTCGCACCACATTACTTGCCTCACCACCAGGGTGCTGTTGTTCATAATGCGTGCGGAGTTAATGACTTTAAGTATCTGAGAGACGTAGCACTGTGGACGAAAATCGGTTCATTTAGCTTCTTTGCAATGTCATTTTTATGTGCAATTTTTGACATGAAATGATTTTTTTTGGCACGCTGGTTTTGTCTTTTCGAGCGTCTTCTCGCCTTCACAACATTAGAAGCAATCAACGAATTTTCATAATTCAAGAATCAAAAAAATATATCTGCAGCGTTGGAGCGATAATGCATTCGTATAATTTATATAAAGATTTACACCGGTTCTTTTCTCAGCCGTAACCGCGCTGTCTGCCTCGTGTTGATGTTCTAAATGCGTCGAAACTGAGTTTTGACGAGGATCTGTGCTTACAAATCAGTTCATTCAGCTCGATTTCAACGTAATTTTATAAGTCCAGTTGTACCGAATTTTGGATGGCATTGAGGCTGAAGTTTTCAACCGCTATCGTAAATTTCGGCCGTTCTCATAGCATTTGATCCCCCATGGATTAAAAAGATCGAAAATCAGACACTTTGAATTCTATTTCGACTGTGAATAAAGGCAAATGTTAAAAAGAAGTCATAAAATAGTAAGTTTTAAAGTTCGTCTCTAAATTTGCATTAGAATAATCTGGGAAGCGCAGTTTAAGTCATTCGCATTCTAAAACCAGCATCTCATATTCCAAAAAATAAGGCAAACCAGGCTGTTGGTGATGCTCCTCTCCCCGCAGCGGAGTACCAAGTGTGGCCGTTAAATATGAAGGGGCGTAGTTAGTAGTTTAAAGAGATCGGAAAATCAGACGCTTTCAATTCTCTTTCAATCGTGAATAAAAGCAAATGTTAAAAAGAAGTCATGAAATAGTGAATATGAAAGTTCATCCCAAAATTTGCATTAGAAAAATCTGGGAAGCGCAGTTTAAGTCATTCGCATTCTAAAACCAGCATCTCATATTCCAAAACATAAGGCAAACCAGGCTGTTGGTGATGCTCCTCTCCCCGCAGCGGAGTACCAAGTGTGGCCGTTAAATATGAAGGGGCGTAGTTAGTAGTTGCTCCGTGACGGGGGTGGATGGCCTCGTGCATGTATTCATCAGCCGGGAGCAGCCGGGTGAACTTTGATTGGCTGCCGCCGCCTCCGCCTCCGCCGAGCTTCCCCTCGCTGTGGAGTAAGGTGTGGACGAAGGTGGAGGCAGGAAGGGCGGAAGCGAGCAGGTCGTTACCAGACCTCTGAATGTTTAGTTAAATGCCTAAATATTTTGATGTGCTCACTCGAAATTAATTATGAACACTTTTCATGACTTCACGATATCAGGGAACAACATTTATAAACCTACAAACCGTGTTTCATCATTACGATTTAAAGAGTAAATTCACACACTAAAAGTCTTATTTGGTGTTATTGAAACCGCAGAGAATAAAATCTAAAGCATTCCTAAAGAGAAATTGAGGCTGAAACAGAATGACGTATAATATAAAATACTCTCGGCTGTGATCTGTAAAAAAAAGGAAGATGCTAGTAATGCTCCGTCTCTTATTTCAACGTAATAAGACGCACCAGTCACAAATGTAGAAATAAACCTTTCAGGGGGGTGTATAAAAATAAATGTAGAGCGAGAGACGTTTTGATATTTACATTTCTGCTTGTGTTCTCTTCAATAGTTCATTCATTTAATGAAACAGTTTGAAGTACAATAAAATTTATATGAACACTATTCTCATATCAAAGTTTCTTATTCAATAATCTACACTGCCTATTCTTGCCATTTTATAACGTATTTTAGACGTCTTTAATACGATATTTTAGCGACCAAAATGACATAACATGCCTTTCTTGCAACTTCTACTCAAGCATAACAAAAGCCACCTGTCTCTCGACATCCTCGCCTCTCAAGTAGGGCAAAAGCTACAAAAAATTCTACATTCATTACTTCTAATATTTCCTGACATAAATGCAAATTCGATATGCTAGGAGTGTTTCCGTAATAATGTATTGAAATGAAAAGGTTAAATTCTAAGGGAACCATCTATTTACTCACAGATGAACTATGTTCACAAAACTCTATATAAAAATAAGTGAATAAATAAATAACAGAATGTGAAGGGGTTTGCAAGAATTGGAAGACGGAGGGACACTTTTTCCAAAATGAACTATACTGCTTGGATGGAGAAGATGAGAAAATCTTTCTGAATTTTGGAATAATTTTTTTCTACATGAAACAACGAAAGATTCTAATGGAAAATCATTATGTAAAAATAGTTTATTAATATTAACATTTAATGTGGTATAATTTTACACTTGTATACTTTTTTATAACATAATTCCTTGATTCAGAAGAGAAATATTGATTGATGTATTTGTAGAAGGAATTTTGTACTACAAATTCAATGTGTTTCAACTAGTAGTGCTTACTCTCTCGAGAACAGATAGTATACCTGTATGCATAAGAATGTTTTGCGGAATATGTTCTCGCGTGAAGTTGGATAACGTGTAATGCAAGAGAGCATTTATATTTCAATTGGTAAGGGATTAAAAAGGCTGAAAATATTTACCTCGTACTGTTAGCTTTCGGTAATGTGTGGTAGTAGAGAAGTGGAATGACAAGTAAAACAACATTCCTACGTATTTCCTTTCGCGGAAAATAATTTTATTGGTAAAATTATATTTCAATGTTGATGAACTGTACTTTATTTATACTTTAGAGTTTTAATTATAACTAAAATATTTTGAAAACAATCAATTTGCAATTATGTACTTTTTTAAGATCGTTGCTGATATGCGATGATGTTTATTAGTGAAATCTAAAAAGGAAGAAATGTTATTATTTTTTCCATTAAAACCTACTTAATTTTAACTCAATCATTTTCTTTGCAATATCACATATCATTCTGCAAAATATTCATGTTTTTCTTAAGATCCACTGCCAGAAAACTATATTGGAAAACCAGTCATTCTATCGTCTATTCCCTTGAACTCGGCCGGTATTGCATATTTCGATGCATTTGCTATGTAGGGTCGGAATTTCAGAAATTCTATTAGCTGTAATGACGGGCTCTGCAGGCCTCGCATCGTGCTTTGTTTGCTTGATTATATACTACACATTGAATCACTGTGTTAATAAAATGTGCCAAAATTCCACGACATACGGTTCAATTAATTGCGAACTTCTATTCAACAACCGATTAGGATATAATACGCTACTTCCATAGAGAACTGTGAGGCCAATTCACAAAACTGTGAAGAATAAATTAGGGATTTTTGGCGCCTTGTCAAATTGTAATTTATTTCTCTAAGAATAATAATTACATTTTCTCTTCATTCTTGCAAGGTATCTTTTGAACCATCCAGAGGACGAGTAATTATATTGTTTCTTTAAAGATATTTCTAATGGAAATATTAGTGAAAATTATTTTACGTTATCTCGTCTAATGTGAAAGATTATTTAACTCTGAATTCTGTAGAAATAATTTAAAATGTTTTAGAGACTTTTAAACTGATGATTTAAAACTGCTTTCATTTAAATTTTGAGGTGAGAACGAAGTAACTGATGAACCGATGTTTCGCCGTGTGGTAAGTCCTACCGTGAGTTGTGCCATTTATGCATGTTAGAAAAGAAACACACTTTGGGATGTTCAGAGATAATCCTTAAATTGATCAATTCAAGTGATAACAAATACTGAATAATGCGAAACTTCTATAATAAAGTAAAGTAGATTGCTAAACAGTTCGAAAACACAATTATGTATTTGTTACTTCTTAGTGTGGTAGAAAATAGAAAAAGTCTAAAGAATAAAGATAGATAGGAAGTGGCAGTAGAGGAAGCATAATTATACTCCATAGGAAAATAGGGCAGCGAGATAAGACGGGAAACCAACCATGCCCTTGCATCTTCGTTTCAAGCCATACTTTGAACGATTTGACAGTGGGATTTCAGTCGACGTTTCAAGATGGCACATCCCTGAAGCGATGGAAGTAACAGACTTCGCGAAGATATTTTTTCCCCCGCAGTTCACATTTATTTTGTCCTTCACGAGCAAAATTTATTTCCCAAAGGCTTTTTTTTCTTTGGTGAAGTGTCCCAACTTTAGAACTTCCTCACGAACTCGAGAGCGTCCTTAGTGTCAGAACAGCGTTACAATGCGTTTGTGTGGTGCTCCACGCCGTAATATTTGGATTAATTTTACGCCGTAAAGAAAACAGGCACCGGGCCAAATGAGTCGGCTCTTTCGAAACTAGGCCGACACTGCGCCAGGCAGCTGCGAGTAATAGCGTTTCGTGCGTTTTGTCGTTAGAGTTTCGTTTCTCTAACGTACTAAAAGGGCTTTTACTCGAATATGTGAATAATGATTTTTTTAAATATATTTGTGTAGTTGGGAAGAAATGAAAGTTTCGTTTCTCTAACGTACTAAAAGGGCTTTTACTCGAATATGTGAATAATGATTTTTTTAAATATATTTGTGTAGTTGGGAAGAAATGAAAGTTTCGTTTCTCTAACGTACTAAAAGGGCTTTTACTCGAATATGTGAATAATGATTTTTTAAAATATATTTGTGTAGTTGGGAAGAAATGAAAGTTTCGTTTCTCTAACGTACTAAAAGGGCTTTTACTCGAATATGTGAATAATGATTTTTTTAAATATATTTGTGTAGTTGGGAAGAAATGAAAGTTTCGTTTCTCTAACGTACTAAAAGGGCTTTTACTCGAATATATGAATAATGATTTTTTTAATATATCTGTGTAGTTGCGAAGAAATAAAAGTTTAGTTTCTCTAACGTACTAAAAGGGCTTTTACTCGAATATGTGAATTATGATTTTTTTAATATATCTGTGTAGTTGCGAAGAAATAAAAGTTTAGTTTCTCTAACGTACTAAAAGGGCTTTTACTGGAATATGTGAATTATGATTTTTTAAATATATCTGTGTAGTTGCGAAGAAATGAATGTTTCGTTTCTCTAACGTATTAAAAGGGCTTTTACTCGAATATGTAAATAATGATTGTTTTTTAATATATCTGTGTAGTTGCGAAGAAATAAAAGAGAGAAATAAAAAATAATTCGTTAACATAGTATTTTTATTGGGATAGCCGGCTTTCGACGACTTTGCCGTCATCAACAGTCTCACTGCTTCGCGAGTGGCGGAATGTTAAATAAGAAAACAAATCAGTTTAGTAATTGGCGAGGTAAAATATCGATGTTTGATACGAAAAACACCTTTAGGGTAAATTTTATGAAAATGAGATTATTTTTGAAAGATCTTAGAACATCACAACCTGTCTGCCGTTACCAACCTAGCTGACGATGTTGCTGTCATTGCAAAACTTGAATCTTGAGGTAGTTTTATACCTTTCAAAAACAATATTATTGTGCGTTACCATTATTAGCTTTCAAAGATTTGTGAGGGATAAAGTCACTTTCCAAGCGTGAACAATGCTGAGACGATCTTAATTAGTACAATTGAATAAAATAAAAGAACTGCATGTGGAAATACAAAATGAAAAGAGAATCGAAAGTGTTCATAATTGATTCACGATAATTTCTTGAACCTTCTTAAATTATTTTAAATAAATAAAACAACCATAAATCGTCTAATAATTCTTTTGAAAATTTATTTTTAACAAAAACGTGTTTGATTCACGAATCTCGATTTGCTCTAGGCACGGGAAAATATTTAACCCAAGAAGATCATAACGTTCTTAAAGTTTGGAATGTTTATTTTAAAATTGTATAGAATATCTTTTGTAGTCAGTTTTTGATGTATTGCTACACAGTTACTGTTGTTTACAATTATAAATTGTTGCTTTTCCAAAAATGTTTATTTTGTAACGATATTAATTTATCAGATCATTATATATTATTTAATAAAAATAGTTCCTATTACAAATATTGTTAAGTTCTCGTACGCCTTTGACCTCCTCCATTGGCTTTTCGTTCAGTTTTTGTTACTCCAATTAGCAAATTCTAATCTGATACATTGAGGCAGTAAATGTTCATCTTCGTTTCTTTCTGTTTGATGTTTTACGTGACAGAATAATGTTTTGAATAGATTATAAATTATATATAATATATGTATAATCAATATATAATTCTTGATGGCCCAAAACAATAGGAATTATTTATTATATGTCACATTTCTCTTTTCCAAACGCCTCGTACACTTTTTGGTTGTTTTTTGACGTTAAGTAAGCAAATGAATGTTCTTGAATTCTTCACAAACAAATGAACCAATGATTTTCCTCGTACCCGGGCGTCACAAACCGCGGTCCTCTGGCAGAGTGACTTAACGAAAGAGATTTTGTATGTTGCTTCGAATGTTTACGCGACTCGGAAGTCAAGAAATTTATGGTAACGGGCATTAAAACGCACGTTATGCCACAATAAAATTTGTTTCGCAAAATACCAGTCGACAAACGGGTCCCAGTGGTCCAATGGGGAACGCGGAAAATTTAAAGCGACAGGAGATAAACTGCTGGACAGTTTTTATCCCCTGTGGGCACGTAGGCTAAATCTTCATATCCGTTCCTCTACGCAGCAGGATAGATGAACTACTAGTTTTTTGTCTGTTTGAACACATCCCCTTAATTTCTCTGTTAAGTGGTCATTAGAATGTTACATGAGGACGCCGTTGGACTAAAATTGTATACGAAAACAAAACCGTATTGTAATTTTGAGAAATTGTGTTTAATATTGTTTTAAAAATATAAATAAACAGTCGATTATTCAATGTATGTCAGTAGGACATCACAAAATCAACATTTGAGTGTTTTTGAGCTAATGTAGAATGTGCGTCGAACACAAAAGTAAAATATGAAAAATCAACGAAACGAAAATCCAAAACAGCAAACAAAAGAATCCAATTTCGTATGCATCCCCATACGAGAATATTTTTGGTTGCTGTTGTTCTAATTTTTGAAATTGTTATTTTCTATAAACAGTAGACAATGGACTTCACTATTAATTATTATTGGTATTGTTAATTAATAATAATAATAATAATAATAATAATAATAATAATAATAATAATAATAATTGTTAAGTTGCATAAATGTTCCTAGAGAAGAACACAGATACACAGTCTACCGACTTTTGCCGAAAGCAGCGAGACTGACGATGACGGCAAAGCCGTCGAAAGCCGGCTATCTTAATAAAAATAATATGTTGACGAAGATGACGTCTTTTATTTCTTCTCATAAGAACGTCAACAACACCACATCAGAATCCTCATAACTTTCACTGTTCTCTCTATCATCATGGTCTACATAGTCCTTACCGTTCTTACTGCATTTTCCGCTCTAAACGTCCTTGTAAACCTTGGCGATCTCACCATCCTCAACGCCTCATTTGTTCTGCCCACCCTCAGTGCCTTCAACTTTCTCGTAGACCTCGCCGACCCCACCTTTTCATAGTTCTCACCGCTCTCGCTGTCCTAATTATAATCATAGACCTCACCGACCTGACTGCCTTGTTCGTCATTATTGCCCTCATCGTCTTCGTTGACCTCATTGGCCCCTCATCCTCACTTCCTTCGCCGTCCTCCTAGCCTTCATGCTTCTCGTGGGCTTCAACATCCTCTCCGTGGTTCCAGTCGACATCCTACTACTGCTGCCCGCCCGCCCGCCGACCTGCGGGTGCAGTCACCCGAGCCGCCGGGTGGCGCCTAATCGCCCTGAGTCAATGTTTGAGGACGCCACGCCCTGCGGCCTGTCCTCACCCTCGCTCGCGCTACCTGCCGCCGCAGGGGCGCCAAGCGGAAGAGGACGAGGACGCCCTCTCGCCGGCTCACTGCCCCGCCCACGTTGAACGCGCTTCACCCACGGACCGCACTCGGCTACCTTGGCGCTTCAGAGCCGCGCGGCGTCAGTGATCACACAGGATATCAGACCTTTGAATCAATCGCCCTTGAATTCATTGAACTCATTTGAGGTGAACTGTGTTGAAAACCCTATTGCACATACGACATACTAAAAGAGGTACACATACTAAAATTTTGATGAGGTGGTTGTCCATCGTTCAGCAAGTTGTCGCCGTGAGTTCGATATTACGTGGTTGTTTGTTTGTTTGTTTAGTGATTTCGGACGCGTCAACAGCTTAGGTAATTAGTCCCGTAAGGGTAGTGTATGATATCCCCCGGGAGATGGCGGTGATCTTCCCCCGCGGGATGGCGAGATCCGGCGCCGACCTACCGTTGGCTAGCGGGGCTTCCCCCTAACCAGGACTCTCCCATCAGCCACGCACCGCCCCAACCGGAACAAGCTCTACGCTCCCGACCGGTCTCCTGGAATTGTATTGTAGTGCATGTTAGTGGGTTTGTGTGTAAGGGGAGAGGATAGGACTAGGAAGAGGAAGGAAAGATCTACGCTAGGGTACTGCTCCGGCATTCACCTGGTGTTGACCGGAGAAACCACGGAAAACTACCGATCAGAGCAGCCGGCCGCTAGAATTCTCCTCCAGACAGCGACTGAATTCGACCAAGCTGAAAAGCTATTGTCGAAAATTCTGCCGCCGCGGCGGCAGGACTTTTTTTTCTACTTTTGGCTAAGAATTTGTCCATTTTATCCCAATGTGCGCCATCAGGACTCGAACCTAGGACCTTTCGGTCAGAGGCGCTGCAGTGACATCAGTTGATGCACTAAGCTACCGCTCCCGGTTCGATATTAAACGCACGCACGTTTTCTTGAGCCCCGGAATACCTCTCTACTCCTTTGCCAACATTAGTTGAATTAAGAGCAATTGATAGCAGCGAGCGTTGTACACAAAATATGAAAACTAGAAATGTTCCCTCCGGTGTAATAGAAACTATTTTATATCGAAAAACGAACTAAAAAATTGATATAAAATTTATTTTGTCAAAATAACAAAATTCCCCTCTCCTCTCGCAACTAGCAAAGCGAGGGCACAAGGAAACGTGCGCTTTTGATACCACTGGCAGTGTACTACGGTTGTGTCATAAGCAAAGTGCACCAATAAAAGTGACTGTTGCATTGCGAAGAAAACCGTTGTCAAAATACCGTTGTCCAAAATCCACGTCCAGAGTCTTTCCCAAGCTCAGAGGCAGGAAGAAGGGATGATTTCTTGTTCCGGTGCTTTGCGAGAAACTATACTTGGGTTTTCGTAACGTGGCAGCTGAGTATATTATCTTCAAGATGGAATATGGCACGCCTTTTCGGGTCTTTCTCGGTCGTGCCACTAGAGTCGCTTGATCTGCAGCACTGCTTGATATGGTCGCGATCATGCGACATCTTGCGGCATGACCGAGAAAGACGAAATACGTCTTGCCATATTTCATTTTGAAGATAATACCCTCAGCTGCTGTGTTACGAAAACCCAATATTACCCCGTTCTCTCTATGAGGTGCATATACATAGTTAGGTAATTACTTCCACAGTTAATGCAATTGATTGGCGAGACCAATCCGGCTGGGGCAATTTATTTGTCTTCCACGTTCTGCAGTAAACATTGTCAAATAATATGAATGTGTATTAATTTAAAAAATTATTTTCAGGCATTTGTTCGTACTCACTACGCATACTATATGATGTGCATAACATATTCAATATTACTTTGTTTTGGAACAATTATTTTTGAATAAAAGAGTTAATATGGTTTTTTTACAATTTCTGTTCCGTAGTAGATAAAGGAACATCGGAAATATATCCCATTCACATTGATTTGAATCTAAAGAGAAAGTAACTAAATCAATGAACTGTAAATAAATTGTGGAATATAAAATGGGCAGGTCCACAAATGGTTTGACGTACTTGGATTTGTCTGTTTAATATCCACATCTCCCAAATACTAGACTTTTTTATTGTGCCATTTTAATTATTATTTCTTCACATCTGTACTGAAGTGCAGTACAACACATTGCTCTAACCGTAATTAAATTTTGAGCTTGGATGTTCAGTGACCCAGCAATACGTGCATCTTCATTGTTGCCAACTTTTCCAGC